>JANSTT010001120.1:0-35120 GCA_026745375.1 Platyura marginata
ACCTACCATTCTCCCACTTTTCCCCACCCTTACCTACCATCCTTCCACTTTTCCCCACTTTTTCCACCCTCTCGCAACTTTTCCACACCCTCCCCTCACTTTTCCTTACCCTCCACCACTTTTTTCCACCCTCGCCCTACCTTTTCCCACCCTTCCTCTTTTTTCCACACCCTCCCCCTACTTTTCCCCACCCTTCTCACACTTTTCTTTACTTTAAACCCCCTTTTCCTTTTAACTTTTTGAAAAAAGAAAGTGAAAGCAATGCTTCCACTTATTTTTTAGTGTGTGAAAGCAAAAAATGCATTTTAATTAGGGGAGTTGATTGCAGCCCATATAAATGTCACATCGTCAATTATTGGAGATGCCTACTTCCTCCCCTGTAGGGCTTTACTGACCGCGCTACCGCGGAGGTCATACCGCCCTAGTGTACGGTGTCAAATACATGTTACTGTGTTGTATTGTACCGCCACTGCCACCGTGACCGCCACCACCTCAGTGTGCGTCATGCTTAATTAAGTTAAATAACTACTTCGAGTCACTGTGTCAAACATTTTGTATCAAAATAGTTAACCCTTTCGCGGACACGTCGGCATAGGCCGACACTACTAATGGCTTAAAGTGGGACACGTCGGCATAGTCCGACACTACAAAAAATACCGTATGTAAACACGTCGGATATGGGGGGCGGCGATTGGTTTTATATGTAGCAGCATTTTTTGTGCCCCTACATAAACAATCAGATCTAAGTTAGTGGGCCAATTTGAATACTTTTTGTATTCTTTTGTTTAGCCATAACCGAATTTTAAATCTCTGCATTAAAAACCAAATAATTACATGTGTCATTCTGCGAACATTTTCTAAATTTCATGTGTCCGCGAAAGGGTTAATATAGTTTTAACTTTAGTTTTTACTAATTTAGATTTTACTAAACTTCTTTATAATTGCACACAGAAAATTTATCGTTCACCATGATGCACGCCTATCTTCCCAACAAAATTTAGTTGAGCCTATTGTACGTGGGCGTAACAAAAATTCGAATATTCTGGGGACAATAAAACAAAAATGATAAATTACAATGCAATTAACCTTATCGACCAAATTATCGGGACAATAATTTTGAAAAAGCCAAATTTGACAATCGTATTAGTGCATATGTATATGTATGTATGTATGTATGTATGTATGTATAGAATGTATGGATAGAATTAAATAAATGGACGACAACTAACATTGATACTTTCTATAAAATTAAGAGAGGTAATATATGACTTCAATTTATTTGTATGCAATATGTACGAATGAAAATTTTAAGCGAGCATACTATACCGACATTTATGGCCCATGGGCACAACAAACAACTACAGTAAATTTTCGGTTTTCGTTTTTGGAAAAACAAAGTGCCAACACACTAAACTGCTAAATATTCAAAATAAAGGCATTAATTATGGTTACGGGAAAATGTATCAGATGGAAAGTTCGGAGAGTTATGTATTTTAGATGTCGAATCAACAAGCTATTGATTTTAATTATTATAGCTACATATACATTTTATTTAGGTCATTAAGGGTTATGTTTTAATGTTTAAATAGGTATTGCAGTAATAATTTAATTATGAATTTCAATAAATAATTATTATTTGTTGATTTTGGTTTTAGCACTCTACCGCTCGGGTATTTCGGTTTGATATCGTAGATTTAATTGAAACAATTTTGTTTAAGTTTTTTTTTAAAGCCACTCTAATTCAGAACATTCTATTGTACCATTTTCTCAGGTGACATTTTTTTTTATTATAGGTGTAGGTATGAGCGTATCATCGAAGAGTATTATAACTGTGGTGCTGAGTTTGTAACACCGTTTAATGGGCTAAACTTTACATTATGGACGCAGCGAGCTATAAGGTTGGGGTTTAAGAGGGTCTCCCCGACAAACGTTTCTATGGGAAAATTTCGTCGGTCGCCCCTTCCCTGCACTCCAGGGGGGTTTAAAGTTTGTATGGAGAAATGGCAAAATATTTTTTTTGTAATTTAAAATTTGGTAGGCGAAATGGGGATGACCCCTTACCAACTTTTGAAAAGCGCACCTCCCCTGCCCTCCAGGTGAGTTTAAGTTTCTATTAAAAAATTTCAAAATATTTTTTTTTAATTTGAAATGAAGTGGAGGAGAAGTGGGAGATGACTCCTTACCAACTTTTGTTCTGGAATTTTTGGATAGCGCCCCTCCTCTGCCCTCCAGGGGGCTGTAAGTTTGTATGAAGAAATTTGAAAATATTTTTTTTTATATTTGAAATGTAGTGGATGATGAGTGGGAAATGACCCCTTACAAACTTGGAGTTTTTGAATAGTGCCACTCCCCTGCGCTCCAAGAGAGTTAAAAATCGCGGCGATATCTCTATTATTTATGGATAGCTATTGGGCCGACGAAAAAAAACTATATTTTGTCTATCTATCATATTGTCATTTGACGTGACATAGGACGGGTGATAATGATGTTCATGCTGTTGTTGCAATCAACAATCAACAATCAATCAATAATTTTACGATTATTTAGCGAGTTTTTAAAAATTTGTTTTTGCCTGAATAGCTGCTCCTTTGGTAGAGTTTTCGTATGTACACATGAGGCAGACATAATTGATACATAAAGTCATATACAAAATCGGTCCCTGAGTTACAATTACCATCTGGATATCATTTACATATGTGGGTACATTTGTACCTACGTATGCCGTGCTGATGAAGAGGTTCACATAAGGGTTAACAAACACGTGATGAGGTTTTGAAGTAAATAACTTTTTTTTTGGCTTCAAAGTCACAATTTGTCATTTTTATTTAACAATTTTGATCACAGTGCAATAGTCAGTTTTCGAACATATTGAGTTATGACTGTACTTAAACTCTATAATATTGTTTTACATTTGAAAGTTATATCTCCAATTACTATAGTCAAAAAACCTACTTATGTACGGATGCCTAAAACGCCTAAAATCTTCGTATTTTTAGTGAATTGAGCCAATAGAGTTTAAAAAGTTTAATTTTAAATGGTAGGGCTAATAATGCCATTCGATAATTTCCTTCAAATTTCATCATCCAAACTTCCTGCTCATAAATATGTAATAGTAAATACAATTACTTTCCTCTTTTCATTAAACTTTTTCAATTTTATCTCATCAATACTTCAAAAAATTATATGATAAGGCATTTCAAGTATATCTAAACCCCATTCAATCCAAAGGATATTATCCTTTTCAGTATATAGAATAGAAGACCCTTAAAAATTAATAAACAAAGTGTTTCTTAATTATTTCCAAAACAAAAAGGGGTTTGAAATTTGGTGATGCGAAAAATTTGATGCGCTACTAACACGTCCGTTTAATAACTTTTTGTACCCTTACTTCGGGATATTGTATGTCATAATAACTTTAAATTAAAATTAACACAAAATTCTCTCTCTCTCTCTCTCTCTATTTTCAATTGTACTAGATAGGAAAAGTTTTACGATAATTGACTAGAATGACTAGATGTTAGATGCTAGATGAAAATAATCAAAAAAAAAAAAACGATATTATTTCATGCTCTAGCAAATTTCGAATAATGACCTATTCAAACTCGATGATTTGAACATTAATCCCGGTGTTTTTTTTCTATTTATACCTTTTCTATGGTTGACTTTACCTTGCTGTGCAGATAAATAAAAGAAAAAAAAACTGAATAAAACAAAAAATAAGAAAGAGACATATATACATATAGTAGCACACACACACATGCACACACTTTTACATTACCAGTGATTTACGAATGTCTTTTAGTGGTAATAGCCGGTCATCTGTCAAAGTTACAATCATCTCACCATGTTTTGTTTTATCAGTCCATATATACGTCATGGTGTTTTCATGGCAGGATATTCTATACTATACGGACAATGGTTTTCCTTTTTGTTGTTTGCGAATATATTGTATATAGAGATATTGTATATATGTATATATTTTCCATTTTATGATTTATCGTCATAATTACTTTAATCGTCACACATAAAACTTCTATTTCACACTTCTTCTAACAGTCGCGCGCGGTATGTTTTATTTATTATTTTGCCAGAAAGATGGAAAAAAAAACCTTTCCATTATTCTAGAGGATTTCGTCAAGCGGTTATGAATATTTTATTTTTGGCATCGTAATGTTTTTATGTGCTTTTTCCATAATACATCACACAATTGGAAGTTATACCTACTTGGCACATGGGGTACGGCACAAAATATATAATTTATTCAACAAAAAAAAAAAAAACAAAAAATATATTTTATTTTTTCATTTTATATTTTTATTTTTTTTTATATATATTTTTTTTTTCTCTCGCTCTCTTAAATCACATGTGTTTGATGTAATATTGTAATATATGTACGATTCCTAAAGGCAAAAATTGTAAATACTTGTAATCGATATGTATGGATATAATACAACCTCTAGCTATAAGCAAGATATTTGGGGAAAAGGTTGTATTTACGTAAAATGAGAAATTTTTCTTGATCTCTTGTTATACAGTGGTGACAAAAAGTATTACACCACCATATTTATTGGTTACAACTCAAATAGGAAATATTTCACTTTATTACGGCAAATGCACTACACCTACATACATCAATTTAAATTAATTGGAGCGGTTATTATCTGTAACATAATTTTGATTTTGACCTAAACATTTGGTTACGATAGAATTTTCCCAGTTTCGATGTGCACCATTGGGTATACAGCTTCCTTTTTTAATATGTTCTTAAGTGATGTAATTTAAATGAAATCCGATACACTAAAAGAAAGATCGCATCGAACATTTCTAAAGTTCTACTTTATAATAGAACCATAACGCATTATTTGTATGTGTGATTATTTGCTAAGATTTCTGTTTGGGATTATAGTTTTGTCACAAAGGAGAAGGAAAAGAAAACCGAAACGAGAATATTCAACATTTGGTCTGTGTCAAGCTGTTTAACTATACAGATACAGGTGGTTCTTCTGTTTATGTAGAACCTGTTGAAACTTTTATTGTCCATCAGTATTACCAATTTTTTGGAATTAGAAGTAGACTTTAAAAAAAAAATGATGACAATCTTGCGGTAATTAACAGGGTGTTCGATGAACGACTTGAACAACCCTTGTATACGCCAAGTATGTACTGTACAGTGTATTTGCTGTAATTGATTCAAGTGGGTAGGAAGCAACCAAATATTAATCACCCAATATATTGTGAGGTTGTCTTCTACTTTATTTTAATTTTTTCCTTAACCTATTTTTACCCTAGCATTTGCTAAAAATTACTCATTTGCGGTAATAAACTGAACTGAACTGAACAGGAGGGATCACCAAATTTTCCATTTCTCTATAATTCTAAATACATTTTTGTTGTTGTTACAAATAAAAGTGCGGTCTAATACTTTTTGCCAAGTCTGTAGGTATGTAGAAAGGAAGAAAAAAAAAGTTTCATAATATTAATAATGATATAAATTTAGGATTTATTTCTGTCATATTTTATATTTTATTGTTGCCAAAAATATTGTAGGTTGAATCAATAAAATAATTTATTTAGATTTATGGAATTTCACATTTGACACAATTCGCTCCTTAAATTTAAGCACACATTTTATTTTTCTTTGAAAAAAAAAATATTGTAAAATAAAACCTACTTAACTACCTATGTGTAGGTACACTTACACACAATAAGATCGAAAAGGTATTTGAAATAAATCAGATTTACATGAATAATCGGATCTAAATTATGTACTTTGATCGATATTTTAAAATGTCAAATTATGTTTTATCTACTTGACAGTCGTGTGAAAGCTTTCCATTTTTATACGGGCGCCGTAAACTTTTTGCTAAAATCTCATTCATTTTTCAAGTATCACCTTTTCATTTCTGGTTCATTTTTAGTTACATTTCTCGGATTTGGATTGATCTTAGGATATTTATTGATCTTTGACTGAAAAAAATCTTTCCAATATTTGAAATTATGATGTTTGTTGAACGTTTATTATTAATATTATTGACATACAAAACAATTATTTAGCTAAATCTTTTTTATTTGTATTCCTAGGCTAGTTCCAATTTCACGTGCTGCGGAGTTTCAATGAAGTTTTTGATTGTAGAGCAGTTCCACCAAAGTATTGTTTCAGTTGCTCCTAAATAGTCCAGAGTAACACATTTATCAGTTCAACAATTAAACAATAATAATAGTAGGAAAGGATATTTTGTGACTAAATACACTAACTTTTTAAATATTGATTTGAAATTATTTTTTCAGTATTTTCGCTTTAATTGTACTAAATTCTAAAGAATTGCATTTCTGGAGCGCCAACAGGACCGATGGATCGTAGGGAGGATAGATATCTTGAAGATGCTGTACGTGTGTTGGTGTAGGAGTAGATGCCCAGGAATAATTAAATATAAAAAATTTGTTAATTAAATGTAAATTAAAACTTTTCTTATTAATAATAAAAGAAATTTAAAAATTAGTTTTTTTATTTAGCATGCATTTCAGTTAAAGATCTACAAGAATCGGCAAAAAACGACTGTTAAGAAAATTTTAGGTGAAAATGTCGGAAATATTTCAGGCAGGTAAAGATCTACAAGATTCATCCATATCTAAAAACTGACAGTGCCATTAGAAAGAGCGTCCCCGAAAATCCCAAAATCCAAATTTTCATGAAGATATCTCGTAAAATACGGATTTAAAAAAATCAAAGTTCAAAACGGTACATGCAGCGCCATCTCTGGGTTTGTTTACCTGCTGCCACTTATGAACTCCTGATCCAAGAACTTTTATTTTTTCGAATTGGCCATTTTTTTTCGCCATTTTCGTGGGGCGTCGTTTAACAAATTTTTTTTTTTAAAGCCTTTTTGAAATCTGTTTTTTTTTAAATTCTTTAAATGAAGAAATATCGAAAAACTGATAACGCTATTAGAACGGCCATCCCTCAAAACCCCCACATACCAATTTTCATGGAAATATCTTGATAAATAAGGATTTTCAAAAATACGATTTCAAAACGGTACATGCAGCGCCATCTCTGGGTTTGCTTACCTGCTGCCACTTATGAACTCCTGTTCCAAGAACTTTTATTTTTTCGAATTGGCCATTTTTTTTCGCTATTTTCGTGGGGCGTCGTTTAACAAAAAAATTATTTTTCAAAATTTTTTTTGCAAAACGACGCCCCACGAATATGACGAAAAAAAATGGCCAATTCGAAAAAATAAAAGTTCTTGGATCAGGAGTTCATAAGTGGCAGCAGGTAACTTAAACCAGAGATGGCGCTGCATGTACCGTTTTGAACTTTTATTTTTTAAAATCCGTATTTTACGAGATATCTTCATGAAAATTTGGATTTTGGGGTTTTCGGGGACGCTCTTTCTAATGGCACTATCAGTTTTCAGTTTTTCGATATCAATGAATCTTGTAGATCTTTACCTGAAATATTTTATTTGGAGCGATGATTCTTGTAGATATTTTCCTAAAATGCAAAACAAAAAGACGAATTTCTAAATTTTGCCCATTTATTATTAAAAAGGGTTTTTTTTGTTTGTTTTTGTTTACATTTTGTTAACAAATCGTTAATATTTCATTATTTCTGGCCACCTATACATACAGCATCTTCCATGTATCTATCCACCAGAGGCTCTATCTGTTCTGTTGTTAGCGCTAAAGTTTACAGTTTAGACCATTAAAAACGAAGATGCTGGAAAAATGATTTCAACTTTATATTTACTCCCAGTTACAGAATATTCTTTCCTACCTTATTTTTTAGTTATTGAGTTCAATAGGTTGAGGTTCCAGTGTCATGCCGTTATTACTCAATATAATGGCCTGCATCTTACTAGCATTGAATTTAAGTACCTTTTACATCTCTTACATCTTTTACTTATTTTTGTAGGTTTGTAGGTCGCCTTTCCTCTTGGCACCAGATTTATCTAAATAATTCGATAAAAATGTTTTATAAATAAAAAATAATAAGTCATAAATTAATACTCACTTATGGCCTTGCTTATGGCCATACAATTCTCTCTATCCAGTCTAAATATGAGGAAATTCTAGTATAAACACCAACAGTATTAACAGCTGCGCAAGCTTTGCCAAAAGATGTTATTCCAATTACATGAAAAACGCATGCATTTTTCGTAGTTGTAATTTGAATTGGACCTCCAGAATCTCCCTTCAAATAACAAAAAAGAAAAAAGATTACGTCACAAATTACAAATAACAAAAAAGAAATAAATTTAATTCGGCACTAAAGAAAGATTCTTGAACGCCAAACACTAAAATCGCAAAAAAAAACATCAAGGAAAATAAAAAATTTTCTTCCATAGGTTATCATGAAATTATATTAAAATTATTTTAATAAAAGAAAATGAAAAAGAATTCACTGTTTTCATGTTTCAGAAATAGCCAAATACGGTTCAGATGAGGTACTTAACAAATAGTTTCTAGATCTAGATAATTGGCTATAATTGAGTCTACTTAAAGTGAGATTAGATTGTCAACGATAAGTATTAAGGGGCGTTACAAATTCTGTACCTACCAAGTAGTATCAGTAGGTATACTAAGAGAGTTCTGGCTCCCATATGGAAAAAGTGTGAAAGAGTGAAAGAGACGGTACTATGTGATTAAAGAAAAACTGTCTTGCTCTGGCAAAAGGGGGTTTGTCAAAGTAGAAGAGGGGCGTGATAACCGCCCCTAACCTGTTTAGAAGCTGATCTGTTTACAGATACAAATATTTACCTGTTTACAGATCAATATATGTACCAGTAAACAGGTTGGGGCGGTTATCACGCACTCTTTTAGTTTGACAAACCCCCTTTTGCTAGAACGAGGAAGTTTTTTCATCACATCATAGTGTCGCGTCTTTCACTTTCATGTTATTTGTTCCATATGTGAGCCAGAATTCTCACATATGGAACAAATAACAGTATACCTACTGAGACTACTTGGTAGGCATAAAATTTGTAGCGCCACTAATACTCATCGTTGACTAAAAAAATTTAACACCATTGTCTTTCACGTGAAATGTATGTCTGTCTCTTTGTCAAGATCAAGATTTCCGCTGAAGCTAAGAAGCTGAAATGTTGCTATTGCTTTTGGAGCAAATCGGACATGTCACAGGGAAAACTGCACCTAATTTTACTCGAAAGATAGTCATAATGTAGAAAAAACTGAATATGGCAACAATTATAGAGAATACAAAAATAAACATTTCATCCATAGACCAAAAAGTTCCGCAACCTACCGTTTTTTATGTAATTTCTAGGGTTTTTAATCATTTACTCGGAAATTGTTTGGATTACGGAAAAAAAGAATATAACAAAAATGATAGAGAATAAAAAAATTAATATTTCACGTTCCGTGACCTACCGTTATGGCGCTGCAATCAATTGTATGTCATATACATGATTTTTAATTTTCAATTTGCTTAATATTGTATTGTTGTATTTGTTATAGATGAAAAACAATTATTTATTATTCCTTCTTTACTGTTTTAATTGTGGCAATATATAACCTATATATAACCTAATATATAGGTATACATTTTCCAAAAATGCTACATACCTGACATGTATCTTTGCCGCCCGCTAAGTTTCCAGCGCAAATTTGAGAATTTACAATGCCATTATTTAGTTTCTTACTGCGCTCATATAAAGTATTGCATTTAGTATTGTCAACGATCTCAACAGCTACTTTAAGCAAATCATTTGATTTGGCACCAGCTATTCGAATAAAACAAAACCAATGTTTATTAAAATATTTGGATGTACCTAAGTCTTAAGTATAGTTAGTAGGTATAAATTATACACACCATATTTGACACGACCCCAACCTGTTGCAATTGTTATTGATGAATTCACATAATCTGTTTGCCACAAACATGCTGGTCGTATATATTTTGAAAATCTACAAAAATTTATTTTTTAATAATAATTTTAGTAGGGTTCAAAAAGAAAGTCTTACTGTGCCACTTCACTTAATTGGATAAGTGCAATGTCGTTATAGTGAGATGAATGTCGATACGATGGATGAACAAAAACATTTTGAATTCTAACATTTTGTGGTATACTTTTGTCATCATTAACTAAATGCTGAGCGCCCAATCTTATTAAATCTGGAGTAGTACTGTAAAAATGTTAATTATAATTCAATTTAAAAATAGTGTGGACATGATTAATATTTACCCAAATGCAGAACTACAGTGACCAGCAGTCATCACAAAGTATTCGCTTATTAGTGTTCCACCGCAATTAAAGTTGACAATTCCATCTGGCTGTGTCCATCCAATAGCAGCCTACAATTAAAAATGTTCATTGCACATTGCACATTAATTATGTGGATATAAAGTTGTTAACCATATGTGGAAACTCTCCGTGTTTGGTTATCCCCCCACCAACAATTAGACCAGTTGAATGGATACATGAAGGAATATTTATTTGTTTAATGGACGCCAACACTGATAAGCCAGTAAATGTTGTTGAGGTGACAGCCAATTTTGAATAATCCTGACATTCTAAAAAAAATCTCTATTAATTCTAGATACTTCAAAAATGCCCATATTCAGTTGCTCTCAAAATTGATCGTACGCTAAAACAAAATCTTAAAGAAAAAGCTTCCAAATCAGGCTTTAAGATCATCGTTTATGTTTCAACAAGATAACATTCCAAAGCACACAGCCCAAATTTTGAAGCCGTGGTTACTGTACAATACGCCAAAACAGTAACATACCCATCCACAGTTACCAGATCTCAACAGTGGCGAAGCGTGAGAATTATTGATCCCATCAACATGGGACTATTTTTTAAAAAAACTTACGTCATTTTTATACCAGAAACCGAAAAAAAACTGGTGAGGCACCGAACATCTTGACCGTTTTTTTGGCGGTTTTTTAAAAAGTGACACAATTTTGAGCTTTCTTAATATTGAAGATATCATTTTGAAACTTTGTATTTTTATATTATTTTGGATTTGCAGCATTTTTTGCCAAATAAATTTTTTGAAAAAAGTTAACCCTTTAAGATCCAAACATTTTGAATCAATAATTTGATCAATAATTCTCACGCTTCGCCACTGGATCTCAATCCTGTTACGAATTTATGGTCACGTCTAGAGATTGCAGTGGCGAAGCGTGAGAATTATTGATGCCATCATCATGAAACTATTTTTTTATTAAAAAAACTTACGTCATTTTGATAAAAGAAACCGAAAAACAAAAATTGGTGATGCACCGAACAACTTGACCGTTATTTTGGCGGTTTCCGGTATCAAAATGACGTGTTTTTTAAAAAAATAGTCTCATGATGATGGGATCAATAACTCTCACGCTTCGCACCACTGAGAGATTGAGATCCATAAATGCCATATTTCAAGACGGTTTTTCATAAGGAATGACTAAAAATATTATCATAATCCCCAAAAAACTTAGTGCAATCAATGGAAAACAGATTGAAATGTGTGATAATCTAATGGATATCTAACGAAATATTGATTGTAACAATCCGATACATAACAATTGAATTTAAATTGCTGTACGATCAATTTTGAGACTTGAATTCTAGTCACTTTTTGTTAAAAATATTTTTTTATAAATCCAAAGTAATTTGTTTATGATTACGCGTGTATTATTTGGCGAGGTTTATATACAAATCCATAGTGTACGATCAATTTTGAGAGCAACTGTATGTCAAAAACTTACTTTGCTCACTTTTTCTTGGCGAATCGAATGCATTGAAATTTGAGCTTACTTTTCGTGGACAACAAATGACTACGTCATTTTGTAGATACGAACAGATAACTGGTCTTATGCCATTTGTAAAATCTTCATATATCTCAGGGCATTTACTGATTGGAAGACAAGTTCCTTCGACACCTTTTGCATCATTTCGACAGTAGTCACCTTCTGCAATTATATTGTCATCGTCAATAAATATCACATCGGATTCATTTTTCCTTTCAATTTCACCAATATCGGATGATGGTCCATTAATGCCATTTTTATGGTTTGATTCCATTTCGTTAAATTCTATTTTATTGCAAAATGTCGGTTAAAATGTTTTTAAATGAAACACAATTAGTCATTGGCCCGTTTTCACACGAGGCATCTTTCGTTTTCGTTAAACAGGTTTTGCAGGTATAAAGGGTGCAAGATGAAGGAGGAAGGCGATAAGTTTATGTTGACAGAACGTTGCATCCAAAATGATTTAGGAATCACGGTAGTTACACCAATACAATTACACTAAAAATAGTTTCGTTCTGCTTGCTTTCTCGATGAACCTGTTTAACGAAAACGAAAGATGCCTCCTGTGAAACGGGCCATTGTCAGTGTCACCGTGTCATTGACTTTGGTGGGAGATGATAAACAAAATGACATTTTCATCACACAATAGTGAAAAACTCGTTAATTTATAATTTAATTAATTTTCCACGATTATTTACAATCTCCATATTTGAATTTAAGTCAGGTGACAATAAAATGAGGATGAGTGATGGACATTGATTATGAGCAACTAACGATCTACTAATTCTAAAATCTAAAGCGTTTTTTTACTATTTATAAATTGATTAATTTTAGGTTAGATGGTTAAACCTTAAAACTACTACAGGGACGACTCGAAAGAGTGAAAAAGTGAAAAAAAAATAAAATCAAGTGACAAAGTTAAAATTATCTTGATTATGTGAACATTGGTCATTCTTTAGAGCAGATATGGTCAACAAAAACTTTTACGGGAGCCAAATTAAAATTTTTGAAATTAGTAAGAGCCACAAATTTTTCACAATGACAAGAATGATTCGCAAAATATACAGTCGTTCCAAAAGAACTTCTAATCCGACCGGCTACTGTTCTTAAATCTTGAACCTTATAGTAATATACAATACAGGTAACCCTCGTATAACGCGGTACTTCTATAATGCGTTTTCGCTATAATAGCGGACGTCCCTTGTGCAACGCGGTTGCAGTTTTGTATAACGCGGTCTTTAAATTCTTAAATATTGATTTTTTCACTTAAAATATTCTTTAAAATTAAAATACAATAAATATGTACAGTGGCACAAAGTATTATTCGTACACCACTTGTATTAATATTTTTTTTGAAAACTGAGTTAAATGATTTTAAATGTATTCATTGAATCATTTATTCATGAAATCATTTATTCACATAATAAAAAAAAAAGAATTTGAAAATTGTGTCCTATTTTTTCTAAAAATTGCAAAAATATATTAATAAAAGTGGTGTACGAATACTTTATACCACTGTATGTACTAGTCTATAACCTGTATTATGCGCTCATGGGATGCGTTGAGAACTAGTCCGACTTACTTAATTGAAAACGATTCAAACTCCATTCCTTGTCTCGTGGATTTGTATAATGCGGCATTTTTGTGGAACCTAACCTCCGCGTTATACGAGGGTTGCCTGTACATAGTTTTCATAAAATTCTATCCGACATATATCGGAAAATAATATTTTTCATTCAGTATTGCAAGTATTGCACCTGTAGTTCAATTATTATTTGAAGATAAATGAGGTAAAGTGAAAATATCGACATTGAAACAGTGGCAGTTCGTCTAATGGTGCATGTCGTTCACTAAACACAATTTAAATAAATACATAGGCTCACAAAACATTTATCTCCTTCTTTAAGTTCATTGAAACATTATTAAAAATGCCTTTTTCAAAGCGATCCATTAAAGAAAAAGTTTTAATAGTAAAAATCCCACACCTGACCTACCCAATTTCAAATTTAACCTAAAAACCCAAGGAAGGGTTTTAATGAATCCATTTAGATAGATTTAGTGTAGATGTAAACACCTTAGGTGTAAACTTACGCTACGCCACTGCATTGAAAGATTGTGCAGGCCTGCTTTAGAGCGTTTTGTTGTACAAAATAGACTTCTTGATTATGTGAACGGTTGTTCACTGAATCGAATATTCACTATACAAATTTTTCTATTTTACATAGTCGAGTAGTTCATATAACTAGGTGTTCACTCTTTCGAGTCGCCCCTGCACTTCTAAATAGACAAACTTTAATAAAAAAAAATTATATCCTAAGTATAGAGACTTAAGCATTTAAAATGGTACCTAACTATGTATGTATTAGTAAATTGAAATAAATAAGTAGTGCACATATGTATGTATGTCATGTAGTTACGATTAGATACTTACCATACTGTGACAGCGCTGATTTTAATATTCCCTGAATCACTAATATTATGTAGATCACTTTGAGGCACATAATGAATTTACATATAAAACAAATTTTATTTAAAGTTACAAAAATTATTTTAACTTGTTATTAGTTGGCAATCTAACTAAATTCTGATCTTATTTTCGAAAACTGTTCTATTTAAGGGATTACTACCTAAGCATGAAAATAAATGGAGAAAGGTACAAAATAATATTCAGGTACTTATTTATGGTAAAAATTGAATGATGCCATATAGAAAATGAAGCAACAAAAAGTACAGTCTTATGAGTATGAGTATACAATACTCGCTAACTCATTTTTACCGATTTTTTTTTTTATTGCATAAAATTGATGTTTATGCAACCCTGCACCTATGGTAAAATTATCACAAAAAGTTTACTCTGTAAATTTGAATTTTGTTATGTCTCTCAATTCATTTACCTCATCTCCATTACCAGGGTAATGTACCGACGGTAATTTACTCTTGTAAAGTACGTTACCGATGTGAAAAAAGATCTGCACCCAAATTCTGGTCGTATAGTGAGAGATAATGACAGCTGAAACCGTAACGGATCGGTGTATTTACACGCAGAACTTATTTATTTTTCTCTTTCAGTGTGTTAGTGTGAGAGTTTTAAATCGGTTCTAATCGGTAATATTGTTTATTTTTACTTTAAAAATTTGTAAATTTGCTTTCATACTAAACAAGCCCGCCCCTACCTTTCGCCCACACTTCCTCACCGTTTTACTCTCCCCTACTTGTTCCCCACTTTTCTCCACCCTTCTTGCACCTTTTCCCACCCTTTCCTGTCATTTCCAACCCTTCTTCACCACTCCCCTACCCTTTCCCACCCTTCCCCCACTCTTTCCCACCCTGTTCCTACCATGTTCCCACTTTTTCCCAGCCTTCCCCCACTCTCCCACCATTCCCACCCTTCTTCTACTCTTTCCCATCATGCACCATTCACCCACTCTTTACTCCCATTTTTCCCCACCTTTCGTCAAATGTCAATTTTTTTTTATAAATTTCTACATGAAACCAAAGCTTCCCTTTTATATTTCATATACTCAGTATGGAAACATAAGAACAAACACAACTTGACATTGCACTTAAAGTCTAATCAAATCAAGCGAAATATTAATTAAGATCTTTCAGGGGATAGCATCACTTCCCGATTTTTAAAAATTACCCAAACCATCTACCTCTGGAAAGAAATAGTTGTCCTTTCAGTTTCAATGGTTCCGTACCTTTAGTGATGATTAATGATGATGCCTGCAATAGAAAACATCATTTTAGTGGATATTTAACCTTAAAGTCAGAATTTCTAAAAATTGGATTGCATTTCATATTAATCGTTTTTTTTGTTTTTAGACAATTCACACTAGACGCCATGTAAAAGTTAACAAAGAGTTTAATTAATTAAAATTAATATTGTAATGATGACCTGGCTCTCGGCCTTCACTTACATGTACTTATATTTTAAGGATTGTGGTTGTGATTCGTCCCTGGTTATGGTTATGTTTATGACTTTTTCACTTGTATTTTTTCCGTATTTAATGTTAATGTTCCGTTATTATTCATTTTTTAAGTGCGCACTTCACTTAATCACCGTACACCCGAATTCTCACTTCTTTCTCTTCTTTTATTTGCGTGACCATCTCCTTCAATGGTCGAACCAGGAACTCGCCGTCTCCCTCCTTGTTGACCAAGCTTATCATCTTTTTTTACTCCGCGCAACTCTTTAATCTGTCGCGCAGAAGTCGGGATATTTAAAAGAAAGGTGGGATTTTATACCGAGGACTTATTTACTCTAGGTTTAAGATTTTAGTACAAAAGCGTGGAAGATTTAAAAAAAACAAATTGTAAATTAAATCAAAATTACAGAATATAATAATAAAATTTAATGAAAGCTAAATAATAAATGTGACGGCCGAGGAGGTCGTTACAATATTAAGAAAATTCAAAATTGTGTCACTTTTAAAAAAAAAAACGGTTAAAATGTTTTTTTTCGGTTTCTTTCATCAAAATGACGTAAAGTGATGATGAGATCAATAATTCTCACGAGTCGCCACTACACGGGTATTCCGTATTCAATAAACCAACAATTAAATTGTTTCCAAATAATTTATATTTTATAATTTTAAAGTCACAACAATTATAACATGACTAATAACACATCAATCTGACATTTTTTTTTTTTTGTTTTTTTTTGTTTTTTTATTTTTTTATTTTTCCATTGTTTTCTATATATACAAATAATTTCTCGGATAGTTAATTAACTACTATATAACAACGTGTATATAATCTACAAAGGTAAAAAAAGAAAGTTTCATTACACATATGACTTAAAACGACTACAGGGTAGGGTGAAGGGATGAAGAGGGTAGGAGGGAAAAAAAGCTTTTTTTTTTGGTTTTTAATTTTAAATTTTATAGATGAGAAAAATGATGTTGGAAAGATTTTTGTTTTTTAATATTTTATTTTAGCTATCCCAAAGATATTACGCTTTTGTTGTTGTTGTTGTTGTTTAACTATAGAATAATTGTTTTGTATTTAAAGATTTTTTTAATTTTTTTTTTTTTTTTTTTTAAATGATTTTTATCAAAAAACCGTGAAAATTTTGACAAGGCACATTGAGATAGTTTTATTTATTTAAATCAAAATAATATTTTTAATCTCAGGTGTATTAATTCAAAATCAATAAAGTGAAATATTAAATAATAACAGTAGTAGTAGTAGTAGTACATACATACAGATAGATGTGCCTTCAAGAACTAAACACCTGAGCATTGAAAAAAAAAAAAATAAAAAAATGTTTCTTTTTTAATAATTAGGCCAAATTTGAAGCGTCAAGAAATTGGAGAAATTTTCAAAGTAAGCTCACAATTCATTATTTTTATGCGGTTTTTAATTAAATAAAAAAACAAAACAAAAACAAAAAACTTCTACTGCACAGGACATAGTCTAGAATCTAGATCCTAGGTACTCATTGTATTCGGTCATCATTTGTATTTATTGGAAATTCAAGAGCAGTTAGTGTGCAAAAATTATGTAACGCGTAGATTGTAGGTAAATCATTTTTTATTTTGTCTTAATTTTTTAAAATCCAGTGAAAATATTTTCCCAACAAAAAAAAATATCTCAGTTTCAAAGGAAAACTCTCCTTGTTCTGCAAAGTTATTGTTTGATATAAAAGACAACATAAAAAATCCACAAAACAAGACAAAAATATTTGTCTTCTTTGTACCAAACTGTTTTTGGTAACAAATGCCAGTCACTGTAGTCATAAAAAACCAAAATCCGGGGGCTAGGCCTAACTCGTAAAGACCAATCACAGCGGTTAATTTTTTATTTTTTTTTACAATGTGTCGTTACTGGTCACACGATCAACCCTTATCCGGGCTTGGGAATATTTCAGTTGAAAACACACCAACTGTGAATTTCCACACATTCTCATACGTCAAGATGTTTTTTTTCTTCTAACATTTGAGGTGTTTCCTTCGTTGAGTCGACAACTGACAGTTATGGTCTTACATTTTTTAAGTGGAATTCGGCCCACACAGCCCCAGGTTCATCATCATTCACGAAAATATGATATTTGACAGGGACGAATGAGAAATATAGTCGGTAGGAAGAGATATTTTTAGTTCAATACCGTTTTTAATAGTGGTAAACGATACGACACGAAATGTTAACAAATTTGTTAAAATGACAAATTTGTTAGATGGCAAAGTTGTGTTAGATGATAGAACCACAGGTAATTCAACATAATGCAATATTTGTGAGCAGTGAGGAAAAAGAATATTTCACATCAATTGGTTTTAGGGTATGTAGGAGAGACCGGGGAGTTGTGACACGGAGTACTTCTGATATATATGTATGTATTAAGTGAAAACGTATTGTTCGCTGTCATTAATCTTTCGGAAAAACGATTTATTAACAACACAACAAAAACTGATTTAAATACCTTGAAGACATTTTTTTTTCTTTTTCACTTTGCAACTCTGAGATAAAAAGTCACAAATTTGCCATATATGCAAAGTAATCCCGTTTCATCGGAAATAACGCCAGCAATGAGTATCAAAAATGTTCCTATAGGAAAAAGTGGTGTAGGGCACTCATATTTAGTTCCTGTTATACAGACTTTAAGTGTAAAACTTCTGTCATTTTATTGCTGGTAATATTTTCCTCTATTGATGGAGCGATTATTACCTAGGTTTTTTCAGCAATAGACATTTTCTTTTTAAATTATACCTACTTCTAGTAAATAAGGATTAAGGATATTATGTTAAGTGTGCTATATAGAGAAAAACATATGCTGCTATAACCAATCAAAAATTGGTGTGACCAATCTTACCGGTCTCCCCTAAATTTGGTCAACGATTTTTGTTTAAAAAAGTAGACAAGATGGAAATAATAAATTTGAGCTTACTTTTCTTTACAAATACATGGTGCCCTTACACGAGACACAATTTTGTGCTTGCGCCTGAACAGCGTATGTTTTCGTCTTCTTTTTTCTTATAGGCAAGAGAGTTAAAAGGGAAAAACGACCGATCGGTGCGGTTGTTTCGAACTGTCAACCGCTACAACATTGCACAAGAAACGCGAACAAACCGAAAATAAAATGTTGTGGAAATGTTCAGAAACGAAATTTTCAATTTTTTCGTTACAAACATGGCAGGTTTAAATATAGAACAGACCGTTTGTACCATGATAATCGAGTAAAATAGTCAAAATTATGCCTCGTGTAAAGCGGGACACCTCGCATTGACTAAAAAGAGTTTCAAAGAAAACTCCTACATTATTTTGTCTTGAACATATACTTAGTTTTCATGAATATGCATAGGATGTGTAACATTAAAAATATTTTTGTTTACTAAATTTCTAAATGGTTTGAGTACATAAATTTTTGAGTACATCAATTTTTTTTTAATTTGTTTTTGTTTTACTTAATTAGTTAACATCAATATCAATTAAAACAAGTTATATTTTCTTTCGATTTTTATAGTGTACTTTATAGGACTCGTTCATATTAATCATTTTATTATTATTATTATTTATTATTATTTATTATTATTATTATTATTATTATTATTATTATTATTATTATTATTATTATAATGAATAATACTTGATTTTGATGAGTATGTAATTCTAAAAATATTCAGTTTTGCATCTAAGAACACAGTATAATAATATCCACCATTTATTTATTTGTTTCTAAATCACTACGATATTATTTCGACACATTAAATTACAGCATATTTATTTTACTATTTTCAAAATTAATTTAATGGGGTACAGTGTTACAACATCTAAGGTGGTTTATCCGTCCAAAAAAGGGTTTTTTTTTTCTTTTTCATACATCTTTATTTTTTTTTTTTTTTTTTATTATTATTTATTTAGACAACCCGATGCAATTTTATTTTTAAATACATTATTGAAACACTTATAAGGCAAAGAGGTTTAAGAAAAAAAAAAAAAGTTTTTTTTTTTTTTTGGATGATGTTGTGTAAGAAAAGATTCAGTAATTCCTTCTGTTTCATAGGCTTTCATTCTGTTGAGGAAGTTAATTTTTTTTATATCCGAAAATCGCCATGAGACAAGAATCAAATCAAAAAAAATTTATTACAACTAGTGGCGAACAGCTGTACCAGGATATATATATCATAATCCAGCGTCATTCATTCCTCCCTTATTTTTGTTGAATGGATTTTACCTTCAATAACTCATTAAATTACTTTTTCTACGCTTATTTATATAACCATACCTTGCTTTACGGCCTAGATACGTTCCGGAACAGTTGACCATAAAGCAAAAAGTCGTGTCAATTATTTTGATACTAAATAAAAGAGAACAAAACTGTTGGACTCTCGTTAAATTCTTTCTCATGGATGATCCGAGCGTATTTTCAGCATGATTTTGCCATGATTGAATAATATAGTCTAGGTGACAGCATTTTTTTTTTTTTTGGTCGTACATATAACGAAACATTGTGGGCTGTAAATTGAAAAAGTGCCATAATTAAAAAAGACCGCGAAACGCCGTATAAAGAGCGGGCGTATAGCGAGGTATTTGTAAATTGATGACACAATAATTTGTTAAAATTTTGAGACATTTTGAGCACCCTGTAACGTCTTCTTAATTGATGGAAATAGAATTTTGTTATGGAATCAAAAAAATTGTTTCTAGAGCATCATTTCTAATATCCAATCATTGGATCGTTAAGAAAAAAATGTCTGTGTCAAAAAACGACTATTCTTATTACCAATATGGATAAGTAAATCGAAACATTAAAGTATATTTTGATGCTCAAGGATTAGGAATTAGCAAATTTTTTTTTTGCACACTTTTCTATAAGAAATTTTATAGGCTACAACATTACGGAACATAATTGTTGGAAAAAAATTAATTTCAACCCAGTAATATTAGAAAAATGACAAAAATAATCTTTGGCAAGATTTTGCCACTCCTAAATCACAAAATTCCGAGCTCACATTTTTTTCTCTTTAAAATTTTAGTCCCAAACCTTAGATTCCAAAAAAAAAACAAAAAATAACTCTGACCCAAATGCTGAAACCATCCCAAGAGGTATCTTTAGACATTTTTAGACAAAATATTTTTTTTTAAAACTCAACGAAAAGACGTGGAAGGAGTCTTACAAAAATCTGCAGTTTTGTCAGCATTCAGAAAAAGATGCAATGCCAAATAAAAGTTTCCATATAAAAAAAGGCTGCTAGTTCTCCACCTTTCCCTCACCATTCTCCCACTTTTCCCCACGCTTCCTTACCATTCCTCCACTCTTGCCCCACCTTTCTACAACCCTTGCCCCACCTTTCTCCCATATATATTTTCTATATAAGGGTTAACGTTGGGTCAAAAAGAATGACCCCCTTTTATGAGAAACAAAAAAATAATAGTTTTTTGTCGAAATTTTGCTTTTTAATGTACTAAAAATCCAAAAAAACTAAACTTTGTATGGGAGGGGGCCAAAGAAGTGGGTCGATTTTGCCCATTTGCACTACCAAGCAGCTCGTTCCTAAAAAAACGACGTTCCCAAAAAAAGTGAAAACAAAGCTTCCACTTATTTCTTAGTGTGTGGAAGTCAAAATGTGAATTTGTGTAGTCGTTGTAGTCGGGACTATAGGAAAAAAAATGACACTGATAAGTAAAAAAATCTATATTTCAAATGAAATCGTCAAAATTACTGAATCTTTACTTTCTTTTTAAAGGAGTATGCCATTAAATATAGTTTTTTTTGTTTTTACTGTAATTACGCTAATAAAGAAATGTTTACGTTTCTGAAACACCTAGTTGATTGTCTGTTTTTTAGTATTCAATTTTTCAATTTTAATTAGCGCTAAATTTAAATTTTTCAATTTTCTTAAATATATAAATTTTTTATTTTAAAAAGCCATAAATTTCTAAACAGATTTTTTGTTTGTTTGTTGATATTTATTTTTATCCTTATCCACTACTAGCCAAAAATCCTACGGTTTCTAATATTATGTTTACAATGTCAAGTCTATAATTTAACCTGTGCGCTCTTTTGGCATTTACTTACTATTTATTTATTATATTTTAAAGAATTTTTTTTTTTTTTTTTAATTTCTTAAGTGACTAAATTCCTTCACTTTTTACATTCAATTCAAGAAGTGCTTGCGTTTTTGGTTTTTTAATATTTTTTATTTTTTTTAATTTTATATTATATTTGTACAGTAATTTATAATTTTGATTATTAATTTTTAATTTAGTCAAATCTATGTATGTATGGGTGTTGTGAAAGTGATACAACAGTAATTGGCTTAACTATGTACATTCGAGTTACAAACAAATAAACTAATTTCGTGTGTAATAGCACGTAACGTGTAGTTATGAAGGTTATTATACTAACTGTGGAGTAGGGTGGATTTTTTTTTGTATGGAGATTTTTGGATTTGAGATTAGCCAAAGGCCTGTGAGCGGAAAACTTGTGTTATTATCTAAAAATCTTAAGTTTAATTTTTTGTGCAGAAAAAAAAATTATATTTAATGGTCCCGCGACTTGTTCAACTGTCAAAATTTGGTAGTTTTTGACCATAGGTTAGGTTAGGGTGGTGATGCTTATTGCACCCAGCAGAGACAACTTTTTTCGATTCCATAGCGATTTCACGTTTACTGTAACTCTGTTAAACATTTTTCTGCAGCACTTCATCAAATTCAGCTAAAATTATAGGTCAAAAACTGAAAAAATTTTGATCTTTGGGTCGCGGGATCATCGAATATAATTTTTTTTGCACTAGATTTTAAACTTAAGATTTTTCGGCAATAACACAAGTTTTCCACCCCCCGGGCTTTGGAAAATCTAAGTTTTTTTAAAAAAAATGATCCACCCTACTATGGAGTTGTGTAATAAATTGTTCTAATCAGAAGATGGGAGTTCGTTCAATCAATTCCTTCCAATATTTAATAGAAAATATAAAATTTATCTCAAATAATTAAATAAATAGAAAAAGATTTGATTGACAATCGTTTTTAATACATTTCTAGAAATCTGATGGAAGTTTACCCTTAACCGGTGCCCGTTCACCTTCTTCCACTAGCTCTCTATCAATGGTGGCTCACCAGAATTATTCGTTGTAGAACAATTTTTATTTTAAATAAAACTTCGGTAATTCTGATGAAGGAAAATTAAAACCAAAAATTAAGTGGTTCACTTGAATCAGCTTGACGGAAATGTGACAATTGACAGTGACCTTCTGATTATTTTAAATAAATGTTCTTTCATACTACATTTCTTTATTTTCTTATTTATTTTGGTCCTACAAATAATAGTCTGTTTGGGATCTATTCACTTAATCTTTGATCATATTCAAATCTCTGATTCCTTCCATCAAAATGTGGGCTTTCTAGCAATACTTGTTCCAACAACTGAGTAGAGAATTTCGCGTTTTGCATAATTAATCACTCAACATTTTTGGCAATTTATATTTATTCGGATCCTTTAACCGGCAGCGAATTTAGGCTTTCCTCAACCATGGAATTAAAGATTTTGTTTCTGTTTTCTGCACGTTTCAAACAAACTTTTTGAAGAAAAGATTTTTCCTCAAAGATTTGAAAACTTAGACTATGGCAGATCACTCGTTTATAAATATGATAACCAATTTTTAATTAGTAGAGTGGTCAAAGGAGAAAATCAAATCTACGCTCCTCGCCCTTCCATCCCCTGAAAAATGACTACAATAAATTCCAATAATGATTATTTAATAAGTCCTATTGTGACTCAATGGATAGCGTCGTTGCCCTTAGAACGGAAGGATCATATTGTTTAGCGATTCATATAAATTCGCACTACATTCTAATCTATTATACTTAATGAGTTCACCTAAAGATAATGTACATGAGTGCCCGGGTGCCCAAGGTGTGAAACTACTATGTCTATAGTAATTTAAATTTTAACGTATTTTAAGATGTTCTGAAAGCTTTTCCCAATTAACAAAAAATCGCGAAAAAAAAACCAAAAAAAGGGACCCAGGTTGAACCTTGGTTGTAGACTGTAGAGATAAAGAAAAGCTGCACATACAAAACTGTCTTGGAATTGAATTACAGTTAAGAATTTATTCGGTCGGTTATCACAACAGAAAAGGAGAAAGTTTAGTTAATTATCACAAATTATTAGAACAAATCGAATAAATTTTTACAAAACATTTAGAAATTCTTTACAATTGAGATGCAAATTTCTTCATTATTATAATTTATATGTCTGATCGGATCCTGTCATTTTTTATATACACAATAATAATATAATATAACAGTACATAAATACTTACAAATAAGATAATCTAATTGACTACAAATAAAAAATTAAATTTTATAGGCAGTGAGAATAGCAAAATATTGTTCGATTCAATCATAATGAGTACAGAGTGTATGTATACGAATAATATCAATCAATCAATATTTATTATATACTTACAATTACTTAGTTGATTTCCTCTATATATTAATGAAATTTGAAAAATAATAAACACTGCACAAGTTTTTTTTTTTTTTCTTTTTTTACATGAATTCTCCATAATTGGCTTATCACAATTAATCGAAACACAATTTTATCTGTCCCTAGTACGACTGTCAAACATTTAAAAAGCGACCGCCATTCAACTGCAGTGTCTCTCTCTCTCTCTTTCTCTTTTCTATATAAATACTAGCAATTTGGACACTACGTAACAAAAGAATTCATACAGTGTGTGATTTTTTTTTTAATTTTTATTTTAATGATTCAATATTCGAATTAATATTTTTGTCATTTCTGACCACTAATAGACATTTGTAAAGGGGAAAGTCAAAATATCTAAAAATAAGGCGTAACAGATTTTTAAATGTTCATGTGCATACAAATCCGTTAAAATTGTTTTTAAAAACATAAAAAAAAACCAGTAGCATATGATAAAAGTTAAATAAAATTTATGAAGTGTGTTTGTGGGCAATGCATTGTATGAACCATTAAAAATGTCATAATCGTACTATGATACTACATATAATACCCGTAAGTAGATGTTATAGGTAAGATTTAATTGTTAAAAAAATACTTAAAATAATAACAAATCGATTGTAGCGCTTTAAGGGTTGAGTTTAGAAGTTTTTGGCCTAATAAAGAAATGCTTTTATTTGTTATTATCTATGATTTTGTCCTTATTCATTTTTTCTCTACACAACTACACATATTAAATAGTGATTATATTGAAGACAATTGATTAAACACCGTACTAATTATATAAAACTGATTACAGCGCCATCATTATAGGACGGGGAACTTTTTTGTCAATTAATAAAATATTTAGATTTTTATTCTCTATAATTCCTGATATACATATTTATTTACTTTCTATATCGAAAATCATTCAAGTAAATGAATAAATTATGTCGAAATTAGGTACACACAGCAACATTTTACCCCCGTCGACCCATATTAACTTGTTTTAATTACTCCAAAAACAATAGCGCATATTTAATAAACAACAGACCAAATATTATGAATTATGGTATGATACAAACTCAGTACCATAGACAGATCCTTAGAAATAGCGCACCGACCAAATGCCTCAGTACATTGAGTGCTTTCCTTTGGAGCGAGAGGTGGGGTAAAATACGAAAATGTTTTTTCTTTGGTATGTTGAGATAAATCTAAGGCCGGGTGGTTCGATGGCACTTAAATACCGTCTAAGAATGCCAATGCATTAAAAAGTGTCGGTGGAATGGCATTTCTAAGGTTTCATAAAGGAAACACGTCAAGTGCATTTTCACAAAAAGAGATTGCCATATCAACTAAGATAAATGCAACAAAAAGTACAGTATGGACCCAAAAAAAGTGGTCTATGCTGAAGGCGTATTTAGGTGCCGACACCTAAATTAACCTAAACTAGATATATTTACCTTATACATATAATATAATCGAAATAACATTTATCTTTTAACCCATTTAAACCCAGAACTATTTTTATATATTTTGTCTAATTCATTTAAGAATGATATTCGTACAACTCAAAAGAAATGTTTAAGAATTTGTAAATGGGTCGTTTTCGACCCTTTGGGTTTAAATGGGTTAAGTTATGCCTTAACGCTAGCCGTCTACATAAACGAAGTGTATGTGCATGTGAAAACATTGTTTATTAAAGCTAAACTACAATTTGAACAACAATTATAATGTCTGAACAGAAAATAATGTTGAATATTAAAACTACCATTCGATAATCTAGTACTTCTATTACTACACTTAAAATGCGATGGACATCCCGGTAGAACAGTGTTGCCACAGCGCTATATTAATAGTGCCACACCATATCATATCATACATTGAGAAAATGGCAAATGCGGTACTCGAGCCTAGACAATAAAATATAAACAGAACCCACTACGGTATCTACCATGAAATTAAACCCGCACACAACACCGAGTGCAGCAATATAGGGGGTGGGGATGAAAAATCGCCATTTTACACCTTGCAACGATGCCTAACGAGGCAAACCGACTCTCTTAAATTGTGAAAAGAGATTATTTTTTTCGAATGCTATAACAAGAGCGTCTCATGAAATATTTTGCGGTCATGCTCCCATGTTTTTTACTTCGTTTTTATTATTGGACTTTAACTAATTATGAACATTTGTAATGATTTATTACTATAATTTAAAAATTTATAGGTTTTCACGACAAGGAGATCTAGATAAAATATGAATTGATTATAATGCATATAATCCCCCTCCAATAAAAATGTTCTACTGCCTTTGCACAACATCTCTCTTTCTCTCTTAAGAGAAATAACAGCGACCATTTTTCAGCTTAAACTTTTTGAATAAATCGTACTTTTCCAATCATTTGTTACATCCTGGCCTAAGTACTCGAACAGCATGATTTTGACTTCACACCGCTGTCCTAGAATATGCATAGGCCGATCTAATTGTGCCACGATAAATTGTCTAAGCGAAGAATTAATATAACACACACAAATATATTTCAATTTCCAAGAAATATATACAATAAATATTTATATTGTCATAATTTTTTATGTTTATAGCAAAGTTTTGTCTAATTTAAGTAAAAAGATAAAGTTTTCTCAATAAACTACATAAATATGGTAAATGTTTGTTGTTTGTACAAACAAACTATGGTTCTTTTCATTTCTTTTTTTTTTGTTTTTTGTTTTGTTTTAAATAAATCAGCACAGCACAATTATTTACCTACATATTATATGTTAATAAAAAAATAATTATAATAAAATATTAAATACTAAAATAAATTATTAAACGATTAATATACAACCACTCTCTGTTACACCTAGGTAAATATTATATGAAAGGTAATTATTTCTATCAATTATCCTTATTGAATAGTAATTATATTTACTATATCTCTACATTTCAACAGTAATATCTCACTAGAAACTATTCAACATTAGGCCATTTACAAATACTGTTTTTTTCTTGATAAATTTTACACATTTTTTGTTTGTTTATTTATTTTTTTGTGAATTCAAATTTTTCCTATCATTTTCTTCTGTCTGTCTTTCTTTCTTTCTTTCTAAAAAACTACATCATTCGATTTATAATCATAATCAATCAAGTAATATTTACAAAATGTTGTTTTTTTCTGTCTTATTCACTAGAACTAGAGAAACATTTACGATTCCAACTGCATTGCAGATGAAGTATTGTTAACTGCATTACCTGTAGACTGAGATTCCGCATTTAAATTAAATAATACTAAAAATCCATCCGATGAGATACATGTCCGAGATTCTGATTCTTTATCCAAGAGAGCTTTAGCCTAGAAAAAAAACAACAACAATTCTACATTACCAATTGCCTACATTAATGAAATTAATGGAAAAACACTTGCTATTTTGGGATAAGAAGTTTTTTTTTTCTTCTAGTTAAGATCGTTATCCCGAATTAAATTTTTCAATCTCAAATTATAAGAAAATTTCAAAAAGTCATTATTTCGAAAATACCCCATCGATTTTTAAAAGATTTTTTTTTAATCTTTTTTTTAATTCCTTGAGAATATTTATAAAAATATAAAAATTATACCTTAAATTAAAAAATTAACTTTCAAATTAAAAAAAAAGTATTTAAAAATTTTTTTTTACATTTTTTGAGTTTTTGATAAGCTTGGGAATTTCAAAAAATAGGATTTATTTTTAAGATATGCAAATTTATGTTAAAAATAACACACACGCAACAGCTGGAAAAGTAAACAATAATATCTTCAAAAATAGCGAACCGATTTACAAAAACTTTTCTTCAAGTAATTACTTGGGAATATTATATTTTTAAAAATATTCCCAAGGAACTTACACCATTATTGGATAAAATTAAGGTTAAAAATTAAGTTTATAATTTATTTAATAAAAAATGATTTTTTCTGGACTGTTTTTGATAACCCTGTAAACTTAGAAAAATGTTTTTTCCCGTTTCACTCCCTATGCGATCAGAGGAAGTCAGAGTCATTCATTTTGTTGACACCGCATTTTGTGCATGCCGCCGAGATCTGATTCCGATACCTTTTCTTATAGTCGGACACGGGCTAAATCTGCCTTAAATATTTTTAACCTTCAAATCAGCACATTAAAAAAACCTCTTTAAGCCGCAGCTGGGGTGTGCTCACACCCCAAAATGTATTATGTGTTGTTGTTATCTTATTGACTTTTTTGTTACACTATTTTTAAAAAAATCACATTAAAACTGAAAATAAACATTTATTTCAATATACATTGATGTAAAGGGTTGTCCAACTTCAGTTTCCGAAGTTTTTTTTAAAAAAAACAAATTTAAGGATACTTAATACTAAAGTTATCATTTTCAAACTTTATGTTTTTATATAACTTAAAATTTCCTGCATTTTTTACCAACAATTTTTTTTTGAAAAAGTTACCCCCTTAAGGTTCATACATTTTTAACATGAAAGGGTTAAACAAAAAAAAATTTAAATTGAACGAAATTTGTTCAGGAAGAGATTATTTATGTTTTTAGTGCATTAACATAATTCTAGAAGTTAACCCTCCGTCTGGACCTTAAAGGGTTAACGTTTAGTAAAAATAAAAAATCATCTACAATTAAATTCTGAGAAAAGTGAGTAGCATTTAGAAATTTGTTGGTTAACCCATTCGATTTCAAAATGTATGGTTCTTAAAGGGTTAAACTTTTCAAAAAAAATTTAATTGGCAAAAAATGCTGGAAATTTAAAATAATGTAAAAATACAGAGTTTCAAAACCATATCTTTAGTATTATAAAAAATTCAAAATTGTGTCACTTTCAAAAAAAAAACCGTCAAAAAAACGGTCAAGTTCGGTGAACTACAGATTTTTTTCCATTTTCTTATGACTTTGACCTACTATTACTCCTATACTACTTCCTAATATTTGGAAGGAATTTAAGATAGCTCCAACAGTTTCAAAGTGATTCGAAAAATAGAAACTATGGGGTGTACAAATACCCCTCGTGCTGGTTTGAAGGTTATAAGATACAATAAGGATCGTTGATTCCCTTCCACCAAACTGTACGTTCATTCTTGGTAGCATGCCTGGCATAATTAACGGGAAATGCACATTTTAAATTCAATTAGGAGATAATTACAAATTAATATTCTTAAAAGCTCCACTTAATCAATTAATCTCATTAGGGTTAGTAGTAGGTATTTTGTAAATTGTTGTGCATTAAGGATTAAGTTTTATCGTCAGTCGATTGGAAAAAATGGTCGTGATACAATCATCGAAGTTTATTTTTGCAATATCACCAGTTCTAAAATTATTTGCCATATTCTTCCTTGCACCATTACTATCAACTTGTTCCCCATTCCAAAAATGCATTGTACTGGGATGTAACTATAGCCTAATTTCCTTCTTTGTGATAGTTTCAATCTATTCAATCAAACAACTTGGCACAATCGAAACAATAGAAGATTTCACGGGTTACGTTACAGTGGCATTGATACTGTCTGCATACCTACTGAACATTGTCGAAGCAAAATTACAAAGTGCAATTCAAGTGAAATTTTTAAACAAACACAGTGAGTGGGATGATGAAATCCAGAAAAAATTGCATTTTAAAATAAACTACAGGATACTAAGGAAGAAATATACGAAGAAATTTTTTGGATATTTTCTATGTTTTTTCATTACACAAATCACTGCTAGTCTGGGTTTTTCTCCATTATTGGAGCCTCCCACTCATGTCATTAATATTGCCAAACTGGGCAATGTCGCAAGGCTACTACAAAATTCTTTTTACGTAGACATGATTTATGAACGATTGGGATTCCTTAATATAATTTTGAAAAAACTGAAGAACGAGAAAGATAACACTCTGATCACTAACAAAATACGAATAATTAAAGATTTGTATGGCAAAATATGGCTTAGTACCAACGATCTTAACAGAACATTTGGCATTTCTTTGACATTTATTCGAATGGTGACTACTTTCGATTTGATCAATATTGCACATATCATCTATGGTAATTTCACAACGAATAATTACTCGAATGGTTTAACTGTGGGTAGGTATAAATTCCGATTTTGTGTGGTTAATGGTAGAAATATGGAGAGACCATTTAAATGCGTTAGCACCAGTGGCGACTCGTGATAATTACTTCATGTTCAAAATGTCATTTTTAAAATAGTTTCACGATTATGGAAGCAATAATTTTCAAAAACCGTCACTTATTGGAACTACTCAGAGGGGTTTATGGCTGTTCTAACCTCCCCTCTCTATATATAAAAAACGAGTAAACGTAAACCAACGTTTCGACTCATGCGAGCCTATTGATACAATTTTTGAACGCATGCCAGTACCTTTTTCCATTTTCTTCCATAAAAATGACGTAAGTTTTTTTAAAAATACTACCATCAATAATTCTTACGAGCCGCCACTGAAAAGTAGCCGATACTAACAAAAACTGAATCTAACATTTAGAAATTAATTTGATTTTCTAATTGGATTCACTAAATCAGATCACAATCATAGTCGACAGGTGCATGATTTCGTATCAATCAAATCAAACCGTCGAGTAATGCTTCTAAAAATCAATCCCGTTAATTTATATTTCTATGTCGGTTTTTTGTAGAAAATAGAAATACTTCCAGGACCCCATCCTTTTATTCAATTTACTAATAGAATTTTTATCTTTTTTTAAAAAAATTAGCCTGCATTTTAAATTTTTTGACGAATTTGCTGCCATTCATTTTGCTTGCCAATTCATGCCATGCTTGTTCGAAAAAGGTATATTTTTAGACACTATCGAATCGCAGACTTAAGCGCTATTTAATTGGATTACCTCTGTCTTTCTCTATAGGCAAATGGAATACCAGCATCGCTACATGAAATCCAGAGCTTTGAACGAAACGAATTGTGCTCACGTACAATAAGATTATTTTCGCTTCAGTTACTTCACGAACCGATTGCTATTTCATCAAATGGATTTGGAAACGTAGACTTTTGTTCAATTGGATCAGTATATGGAATTATTTTGATGATTAGAAATTAATTTTAATTTTGATTTTCTGTTTCAGATTGCTAGCACAAGCCTCTTCTACTTTATTATAATACTTCAGTTTAAATAAGTGTGCCTGATTAGTCTGATAATTTTTTAAGAACTATGTGAGAACAATTGTTAGAATAGACGTTATGTGTTTGAGTGAAGTTTTTTGCACCGATCACAATAAATAAAACACACTAAATTGTACTTACTTTTGCTTTATGATCGAGAAGCGAAGTCTTTACCAACTCATGCTGTTTCTGTAATTCATCACGTTTCTTTTCATATGCCTGTGTCAATCGAACCCGTTCGGATACTCCTCGTTCTACTAGCGAAGATGCCACCTCTCGTTTCATCCTATATTAAGGTGAAAATAAGTTTTATAATGTAAACTACCTCTAGAGCAGCGTTCTTCAACCTTTTTATACCTGCGGACCGGCAAATATAGGAAAAATAATTCATAGACTCGCTGCCGGCAAAGACAGAAATAAAAACCATTGTAGAATAAAGAAAGTTAAAGAATGAAAGTCAAGAGTGAAGTGTGTGCTTCTTAGATTAAATTTGTACTAGAAAGGAGATATGTAGTAAAACAAAATTTGTACGGACCGGTAGCGGTCTGCGGTCACTGGTTAAAGAACACTGCCTTAGAGAACATCCAACGTACCTCACTAATTCGTCACGATCCTTATGTACCAAAGCCAATTGTTTGACTTCATTTCTTCTCGCCAAATTAAGTTGTCGCATTACGTCACTAGTTTCCTTCTCAAACATTGTCTTCAGTTGTTTCAATTGATTCGACTGGGAATTTCGCAAAACTTTCTCGGCTGTACTGTAAATCGTTTCATGATACTTTTCGAGAATTTCATGATATGATGTGGTAAATTCTCGACAAATCGATATCAGCCGTTCCGACTGACTCCTTGTTACACCCGATCGATCACTAGAATCACCGTCGCTGCCCTCACCCAAATCGCTTGGACATGGTGGAACTGGTACGCCAACATCCCTGCAAAAAAGTGAGAGAAAAAAAATCGATTTTCTAATTAATATTTGTCATTTTGCTTATGTCACAGATTACTTCGTACATATTCTTATTGCTAAGCCTTTTCACCAATTTATTGTTCATATAAAATTTAGATTTCTTAATGCCATCCGTAAGATCACCGCTCCTATGCGACGATATACGTAATTTCTCTTTGTCATGTTTTTTCCTCATCGATTCCAGTTTTTTCTCCATTTCTAAGCGTTTCTCTTTCACCAATTTATTTTCCAAAATTTTCTCCAACGGTTCCGCAACAATTTCTATAACCTCTGTCACCTCAATGGTTCTTGTTGATGACGATGAATGATCCAGAGATTGCTGGTGCTGTATAATTTGACTAGAAGCACCGGATGTATCACATTCACTATCTATTGCCGTATCGATGCTTATTGATGTTGCCGCCACAATACTGGCCCGATGTTTTGGACTACCACTCATTACTTCTAACGTTCGCATCTCTTTTTTGGGACCTAAAATTATTTCTTCCTTGTTCATCTGTATTTGATTTATTTAAAAAAAAAAAAACAACTCCGACTACTTGTCGAAGATTTGTACAAAACATAAAATTACTTACAAGAACTGCTTCCATCTTCATCACTCGGTTTTATTTCTTCAATCAAAACCGCCAATTGTTCGGCACGTTTTTCCAATTCACTTTGGTATTTAATAGGATTAGCCAAGGCTTCGGCAAAATCGGACAATCCATCAGGAACATAATCCTGAATGTGAATAAAAAAAATTTGTTCAATCACAGAACAGAACCGTTAATTGGTTATAATATACTTTGACGACAATATAAAGAAATAACGAAGCCAACGGTATCGGTTGACCCAATTCAGTTCTCAATGTTAAATGTCTATATCCGGGACACAAACCAATTACAGGCAATACACGATGGCCGATAAATTTTCCACCTTCCTCGTATGCCGTTATTCGTATGCTAGCCAATTCTGGTAGTACAACCTAAAATTCATCGTCACTTAGTCATTTTTGAACATTTTTTCCAATTAACCTGTAACCGCACTAACCTTCTTGAATACAAATGGCTCATCCTCATATACTGGATTAATTCCATTGTCTCGAACACATTTTGTTCGAAATTTTTTCCGAACAGTATCGGCTGGCAAACCAAACATGTCGACCTCAACGTACGTTCCAACTTTTTTATCGCTAAGGAATTGTCCTGATAAGACTGATATTGATACAGTTCCGGCAATAATTCCATCAACCTGAGAAACAAACATATTATGAAGAAAAGATTTTTTTTTCTCCTTACAAATTATCTTAAATCTAATTTCTTTGTATATTCAATGACTGTCGTTAGAATCAGGTGAATCAGAGCAGAATCAGGTGAATCATCACTTATTTATTCAGAGAGTGTGATCCATATCAAGGAGCTTGAGAAAAGTAGCAAAAATACCAGAACTAATCAGGGAAGTTCGTCTACTATTTCTTGACCATTTAAAACTATGTGTCACCACTATACAACTTTATTGATCTTACTCCATTTCAAGTTGATGAATCCTTAAATAATCTCACTTCCACTAACTGAATATACTAGAGAGGAATTGGGAATTTGGAAATTGTGAAAAATACAGTTTAAGCACATGTTCGGATGTTGACCTTGCCATGGGAAGATGTATGTAGATACTGATGTTGCACGCGTCAGCAATGGTCCGTCCAAAAGAACTCCGACTTATTAATGGACCATCAAGAACTTAGCCGAAGTGCTAAGAACATTGGAGACATTTCTGGCAGCTGACATTCAAACGATTTAAAACCATTTGTTACAAGACCCCTATAAAAAGTGAATTTTGGGTGAATTTTATTATTTTATTACAATTACAAAATTAAGTTACACCCAGTGGCGATTACTCCAACTATTAAAGTCGTTCCAAAGTCTATAGTATTTTCATCTGATAAATATGCACATATACCGACAGTAAAAAACAAATACATATCCGTTTCACACGTATCCACTTTCACAATCAATACATTGTTAATTATCAAAACATAAACGTACCGTACTCTCTGCAAATGGATCCAAACGTCGATCCTTTCGTCTCATAAATTCGGGCTTCAATAAAAATCCACATCGTTGATTATACTCAAATATTCCCAAATTCAATTGCATCGCCAAATCCAATGTTTGATAGTTTAATGCTACCAATTGACAGCCAGCATTCCAGAATAACTAAAACAATTATTGTAAATCTTTAATTACAGTCAGCAGTTCAGTCACTCAAGGTATACATATACATATTATGTACATATCTAGATCAGCGATTCCCAAATGAGCGGTTGCGACCCAATTTCAAGTCGCATGTAACAGCGTAAAATGTGAATGCGATAAAAAATAATTCTTGTGCTGGCCTATATTGACAATTGTCAGGCCAACGACCTCTTGTACCTTTTTATAAAGGGCTCTTTGGATCAAATTAGAAGGTGGAAGCAACTTTAAAAACTACTACTACTACTACAATAATCAATAAGTGATATGAATATCTGTACAAGGACTGAGCTTTTTTGTACAGCAGTTACTCTGTAGTTTAAACCATGCTTCAAAATATTTGACATTTCACATTGAAATATTTGGTGGGCCACGAAATGAATATGAATTGAACATTGGGTCCCATGAAAAAAAAAATAGGTTGGGAATCACTGATCTAGATATTTATGCTTCGGCATATGTTAATTTCGAATTGTATAGCAAAACATATTGAAAGGAAATTGTACTCTCTACTTGAATACTCTGGTGTAGAAACTTTTGCCATCCATTATCAAAGCTCCAGATGTGGTTTATAAACTTGATGAGAAAGGTAATAATAGGGAGGAAGAAGGAGATGCTGCGGTTATAT
>JANSTT010001131.1:0-35106 GCA_026745375.1 Platyura marginata
TCAGCCTGCAATGGCCTGTCAGGAGTCCCGTTAGCATCCTGAGTCTGTTTTTGCTAATTCTTATGCTAACCTCGTACTCGTACCTCTTTCGATTGTAGTTTCCGAAAAGTATTTTGGATTGCCTTAGCTTAGGAAGTTCGCTCCAGTGCTTGGCTCTTCTCTCTCTTCTTCCTCTCTTTCTCCACATACATATGCTTTTGTTTAAGCCGGATTCTATTGAAGTGGGACATTTTTGGTGGGCAAGAACCCACACTGAAGTATAAATTTAATATTTGAATATTTCAGGGTATAGTATTTAGTCTCAGTCTTAGCAAATTATATTTGAAAATAAATTCAGTTCAATTAGTTCTACATAATTAATTCAAGTCTGACCTTATGTTGAACTTTGGCTTTATTACTTGCATGCACATAATGTATGTACTGTACATAGGTACTGTATTTACATGCAGTTGTATATTGATTGTGCTGCATAGTGCTGCATATTATTCCACTTTGTAAGTAGTAGACAAACACAAAAAACAAATCGTCTTATATGTTGCTATGAACCAAACAAAACAAATTTAGTTGTGAAAAGAACGCATTTCAATATTTTTCCTTAGTTTGCATCTGACTTGAAACATAATTCCATTGTCATGCAGAATTATATTGATTTCTTAAACGACATAAATAGTAAATATGCAGCAATTGAACATGATCTGGATTATATGCTGCGAAAAATGTAAGTCTTAAAAAAAATACGTAAATTTTATTAGCGGCATTACAAATATTAGTACAGTTCTGCAGAGGAGCAAAAATTAGAAAAAATGTATTCCACGGTACCGTCAGACGTAAAGGAAGCGTATAAAGAATGTTTCAATTTGGAAGCGGCAAAACAGAGAAACAGTGATTTGATTAAAGTAATATGCATTAGGTAGATATATGAAATTATAACTAATAAATCTTATCTCCACAGGATCTAGAAATGTCTAAGGCACGTCTAAGATCTAGAGCTACCTATAGTCCGTTGGAACAAGTTCTTAATAAAGCCATTAATAACTATGGATCAAATGTTTCCTTGGTGCCAATAAGCAAGTGCGGAAAAAAATCTTATGGCCCAATATTTGTTTAGTTGGATGTGTAATAGTAATTTATAAGAAATGCAATCTTATTGGAGAACATTTTGTAACTACAAAGGGATAAATCAATAAAAATAGTTAGTTGGGTTATATTTTTTTTGTATAAGACACATTGTCAATGTTTTTTTTAAATCTTGGAAGTTCGGGAAGGTTATATAAATGTATATATTTTTTAATTATTGTATAATAGTTAAGAAATTGAACACCAGTGTAATACATATTTATCAAAATAAGATAAATCTAATTATTTTATGTTTCTTAAATTTGTAAGGATTAAATAATATATAATACACCAATTTGCTTTAGTCCTTTTTTCACGCTTTTGTCATTCCTCGATTTACAATGTCGCATTTTTAATTTTTTTTTTTTGTAATCTTAAATTCAGTAAATAATTTCCACAAAAGGTTTTCCGACTCTGTCTAGAAATATTTATGATATATTATTATGGAAGTCCAACAAACTCTACTAGGATGATTAGGATACCTAATTAGTATATAATAAAAAGATAAAATGACAAAATATTTAAATCAAAATGGTCACAAATTGTGTTGTTTATCCGATAATGTCAACTATGTCGGCAAAGTGTGATTGTTATGCCTTTTAGAAGAAATTCCCTGAACACATCACTGGGCTACAGTCTTTCCTCGAAAAAAAGCCCTGTTGAAAGGTCTTGTAATCGCCAGAAAATATGAAATGAAATGAAAATATTTTTTCGAATAGAAGACCCACCTAGGCTTAGGCACAGAACAAGTAGTATGTGGTTTTTAAAGCTCAAAAGATGTACGGAAAAATAATTGAAATATATAGGAAATAAACTATAGCCATTTATATTGGCTGATTTCTAGTCTTTTATACTACTTGTTCTGTGGCTTAGGCCTTGATATTTCGCCGTATAAACCCAATAAAAAAATTAAAATAGGTATGTGGAAATGTTTGAAGTGAGTAAACTTTTTATTTCGCTTTGTAAATATTACCACTCTGTCGGCCAGCAACATTTACCTGTAAATTGCAAAAAAATGGATTTTGGATTTTTAAATAATCTTGAAATACAACATTTCAAGATTATTTTCTGCAAATCCGATAAAAATTGACGAAGATATACCATTTTAATGTTATACAGAATATTGGTTCAGAGCAGAATTAACATAAAACGATCGGTCATCATAGGATGTCTCATAGGTTCTATGCCAGCATATTTGATTCCTGTAATGTTTAATAATAAGGTCCACCCATTAGAAGTACCATTTTTTCATTTTGATAGCGGTAAGCCTAACAAATTATAAACTTAATATCAATTTTTGAAGGCGTTTTTCTCAAAACTAATTTTTTGAAATCGGTGAACAAGACATTTTGGAAACCGCTAAAATCAGTTAAATTTTTGGAGTTATTTTCTTAATACAATAATCTAGTCTTTAATCGAGGGATTTTGTTTTCTGGTGCATAGTTTTTTTTTTAATAAAAATGAGTGGTATTTTATGCCAAAAATCACTTTGAGCACCCGCCATTTCTTTCCTAATTATTTTTCCGGGATTCTGACCGATCAAGGACTAGATTATTGTTTTTAAAAAATATTTAAAAAAAATTAAACTAAATCGGTCCAACGGTTTCCAAAATATCTTGCTCACCACAAACACCTTCAAAAAAAAGAACCTTTGTACCCAGAGCTATATCTTGGGAAATACTTGATATTTAACAAACTTCCAAAAAGAAATCTTAAGTTTGAAAAAAAAAATCACACACGACAAGACCTAGAGCTTTTTTTTCGAGGAAATACTGTAACTGGAATAACTCTTAATAACTTTTTGACACTGAAATTGGACAGGGAGGAATTTGTTCATATTACAAAAAACCTACATCAGAAATTGATTTTAAAATTTTTCGTTGTATGTTTCACGTTTAAGTGTTAAATCTGAGTGAAGTGACTTACAATGTAAACTGTCTATTTTCTATTTTGAATTTTGTATCAATGCATTTGTCTCCAATGCCCAGTTGGGCGCAAATACACGGAAAGAAATGTTATTCTATAATCAAGCATATAAACTTCGTGATTTAAGAAAACTATCCACCAAGAATTATATTCTTGTTTCAAGAATTATATTCTTGTTTCAAGAATTTAAAACATATTTCAATTACTTTAAAACATATTTCAACCTTACTTTGTAAATTGAGAAAACATAGTTGGGTTTTGAACATATCCTTCTTGTTCTTGGCGCAAAATCGGTGGGAGATTTTCTTAATTTAAGCCTAAACGGATTGATTTTTTTGTTCCGTGTATATTTGATCAAATTAATAAATTTAAATAAAAGAACTCGACTTAGAACTAAAGATTTTGTTTTTAATTCCTGCATTATGAAACTAAAAATGTGTCAATAACAATTAGAACAAATAAACAAAAGATAAAGAAGTCAAAAATGAAATATAAGTTATAGAACCTTCCAAATAGTTGCATAATAGAAAAGTTCATCAATAGTTGAAAGGGATTGAAATAAAATTAAAGGTATTTTTTACCCAACAATTTGTTTTTTTTATTTATTATATACTTAGGTATACTTTATTAAACACACGATACAAACAAGAAACAGACGATACCTATATACAATTTAAAAACATGTTTTTTTTAAACAGTTTATCTAAGGCTAAATGAAATATATTCTTTCGACCAATACGTATCGTACATTGAATCTGCCTGGCAAATAAAAATATATTCGAAAATAAGTCTAAATGTGTTAATGTTTCTTATATGGTAGCTACGTAGATTGTACAGACTTGTTGTTAACTTAAGTATAAAAGATATATTTAATGTAAACAATGTTTGTACATGAATTTTGGATCTGGATAAAGCCACCTGATTCAATATCAAGACGATATTTGTGTCAATTGTGAGGCTGTTGTTAGTCCCATTGGTTTTTCAGTTTATTCTTTGTAGTTAGGATATAAAATGAAATTTGTTATTTGAATGTGTTTGTTGGAAATCAAAATTTGCTTCTTAAAATAACTGTTTGCCCAATAAACTGAACACGTTTCAAAACTAAACAAAGACTAATATGGCCGCTTTTTAGTTACAGTCGCAAATTCTTTGAATTATATTATGTCATATTAAATCGTATGGATTAAGATGTCTATTGGACCTGTAAGAATGTAGAAGACGATCAATTATTTGAAAGTAGAATTCAAATTCAATTTATTCTTTTTATTAAAATAAAAAAACATTCCCGTAAGGTTAAGGCTAATTATTAAAAATTGGTGTTGCATTTAAATAATCCCACCTAGCCACTTAAACGTTACGTGGATATATTGTATTATAGGTAAAAAAAACAATTCCCTGTCGTTTACAAAAGAACATATTAAGAAAGTAAATAAGAAATCGGGTAATTGAAAGTTCTAAAATGATGATATTTAAATAGGGGAGGGGTGTTCATGTCCATATATTCTTTGTTGAATCAATGCGAAATTAAGAAAAAAAAATTTTAAAAAAATGTAAAGACTTAATGTGTATCTATTAGTGATTTTTAGATTTTACTAATATATTTATGTGAAGCGTGGCAGGTAAAATTAAAATGTTCATAAATATCATCAATTAAATACTTAAAAGTATTTCAGTATTTAGTATAAATGTCTACGAAAGTTTTACGCACCTAAAACGTTCAAAAACTACGTTTTGTAAACGCTGAGAAAACAGTTACATAAGATAACTAAATATCTACTCACAATTGATACAAAAAATTTCCGAAAAATAAAGTAAATTAAAAAAATATTTCAATTAAGTTTAGAGACAACGTTTAAAATACAAGGTTTCCAAAATATGAGCGTAATATTTGTTCAGATGAAGACGAAGAAGTTTATTTTTGCGAAATAGATCTGACGCAGTTTAAATGTATTGTGTTTTTCTAGAATGATATAAATAAATAGCATATTTTATATTATACAAATCCACTATTAAATAGCAATTTTAATAAATTTGAAAAGAAAATATATTTTGTAGGAAAAATTTGGTAGAGATAGTGATGTAGATGTAAAGCTGAATAAAGTTTAAAACCTCTTGTATCTATTTGTTATTTAATTAAGTCAATGTATATGTAGTACATGCTTGGCAATATAAAAATACTTTGAATATATCGAATTTGATATTCGGATTTTAACAGAAAATATATTTTATGGTTACAACTTATTTGAAGAAAAAAAAATTGGCAAAGTATTGGTTTTTTTTTATCACATTATCACAACGTCACAATTTCTTATAAATAAATGTAATATTCGAATATTCGAAGAGATAAAATGGAATTTCTAAAAAATGTATACTATATAAGGGGCTGTTCACAAATTACGTAAAGCAATTTTTGCCGTTTTTAACCCCCTTCTTCCCCTTCGTAACAGATCGTAACAAATTGCGAAGAACCCTTTCAGAGGAATAACATAACAGAAGTTAAAACACTATAAATATTTTTAAAATAAATTTTTTATTCAAATAAACAAATAAAAATTCATTATAATTATTATGATCCTTGATTGAATGGATCTTTTTAGGTTAATTTATCAAATTAATAAATCCAGAAAAAATATTTGGTGTAATTTTTTGATAAAAAAGAAGATATTTGGTTACGTAAAATTTTGAAAAAAAACCCCCGGCTCCACCGTAACAAATCGTAACAAATTTTCAATACACCCCCCCTCCCCATAATTTGTGAACAGTCCCTAAACTAATTATTTAACCCTAATCAACCCATGTGACAATGAATCACATTTTATTTTTGAAAATTTGGAAACTATTATTCTGACTTTTACGATAGAAAACTTTGCCAAAGTCCCATTTGTGTGTGAACACTGAATTTTTTGTTGCGATATTTTTCTCCCTTTTACGAGACGGTATCCTACAATAATTGCGAAAATGTATGTACTTGTTCTTAGTCTCCTACAACATGGAATTATGGTGGAACATATCTACCGTGCGATACCTGTATAATAAAGATTTAAAAAAATTGTTTATAACAAAAATAAGTCGGTATGATTAGGGTTAAACCCACCTACTCAAAATGTTCTCACAGGTTACGGAGGAATGAAAATCGGCTAAATAGATTTGCAAACGATCTTATAATTATGATAAATTTTGATCATTTATGTAAAAAGACACCTAAACAAGATCTCTTATCAAAAATAAAAAATAATGGAAAATTATATAGTCAGTCTTTCGAGTCTTTTAATAATTATATAAACCAATGGATCTAAAATAGGGTTATACAAACTATTTCGGTCGCGGAACTCTCAGAACATTTTCAACAAGATTGTGATATTGTGAAACCCTTAATTTTTTATTTTTTATTGCGCAGCAGTTACCCTTAATAATATAAAGGAAGAGGAGCCTATGGACATCATATGAATGACAGAAATTGCATCGAGCAATGTATGTATTAGTTTATGGAGACTTTCATTACATTCTGGTATAAATCCACACAGTCGAAAAATCTTATGGCAGGTTTTAGCCTTTTGTCTTAGTGTGAAGTGGTTTACTTTTCGAGGAAACGAAAGCAAAATATATGCCTTCACATGAAAAACAGGAGTGGCGTGGAGTCCAGGCTTGAAACACATAGAGAAAAATGTAAATGAATAATATATAATTTGGCCGCCAAAACTGTGATGCCGAACGCCTGTTTGTTTGGTGGAACCGCAGGGTTCCGTGAAACACACTTTGGAAACCACTGATCTATAAGGATCATACCTATAAATGTTAATGTTAATTTATGAATATATTGTTTATGTTCAATAAGATACGATCGAATGCAACTCAAATTAATAACAATTTTTAAGTCCATTCTATCAATTGTGTTCCTAAAATCGACATAAATTACATGAAATTGATTGCACAAAACATTATTTTCTATATCTGGTAAAATTTCCACATACAGTGATAGGCCGTCACAGCGATTTAACGCAAAAACATTTAGAATTTAGATAAATTGGAGGAATGAAGCATACATACTTCGTAATTTAGATAAAAGTATGCAAATATGATTTCAATAGATGATTAGTTCTATATTAGGGATGACTTTATGTAATTAAATCTAAAAACATAACATCGAATAAGGGTAGAGTAATATTTCTTCTGGAAAATAATTGAAAAAGTTACTTTTTAAATTGTTGCTAACAAACACATATCAATTTGTGCAAGTGTTACGTTAGGTATACCTAAGTATATTAATTTTTCTATAATTTTTTTATTTCTAGTGCGTATGTATTGCGAAAATAAATTCGACACAAAATGTTGAAATTATATAAGTAAGTACGTTTATTGTTTCTTTTTTAATACTGCAGTACTTTATATTATACAAAAAAGCTATTGACACAATTGTTTCAACATTTGAATAAACTTTTTTATGTGTAGACCGTGCATTGAACATAATATAGGGAAGAAAATGTAAAAAAAAAAAAAAATTAAAATGGAAAACGTTCATGTGGTAATATACTTACATACATTTAATAAATAAAAAATAATTAAAATTTTGATAAGAAGACATGTTTTTATGTAAATACCATGTAATTGTTCTTCAAAGAATTAAAAAAAAAATCAACGAACGTTTAGTATTAGATCGGTTATTGAAGTGATCGGAAGTGAAGCATTTTAATTAATTTCACATTATGGAAAGTGAATTACTTAAGCCGGGTGAACCAAACTTGGCCATTTGAATAGTTTGTTCGTTTGGCTTGAGTTATGCATTTTCTAAATCTTGAATTAATTAATTAAAATTAAAATTAATTCGACATTTCTAATGGCTAATAAAATATCAACACTGATGATTGTTATTTATGTACGTGGCAATTAGAAGTATGGATAATTGGGATCGAAGCAGTATTAGGAAATAATTACTGAGGTATAAAAAACATTAATTTATTAATTTCGAGGTAATTTTTTAACTTTGATTTTTTTAAATTAACTGTGATTTTTTTTAAATTGAATAAAAACTTTTGACTTAGTGTAGAATTCATCACATTGTAAGAACATAATTTTCTCAATGTGCAAAGCGTATGGGTATGCCTTCCTGCTGCAAATGCCTAATTTAATATTTTACGAAAATTAAAAGACAAGCCAAAAGTAGATTTTAGAAAATTTCGATTATTATAATTACAGACACAAGAACTAGGATTTACTAGGATAAAAGTCATTGAAACACTTTAACTGCAGTAATTAATAACTCTGATCTTATTAATAAATACATAATTATATTAAAAATCATAATAGTCATACGTAGGTAGTTGAAGGCTGCTGGTTGATTGGATTTATCTAAAATTTATTCATTGAATCAAAGAACTTCTTGCATTGGGAATATTTTTAAAATGACATAAGTACTAATTAGAGTAAAATTAATTAATTAGTATTTTTTGATTTACATTATTTGTTTCACTTCACGATAGGTTTTTACGAGAAAAATAGAAAAAAAATCCTGCATTGTTTCACTTCACGGTAGGTTTTTACGAGAAAAATAGAAAAAAAATCCTGCATCCAAAAATCCTTCTAAATTAAAAAGCCCCTCAATAGACGATTTTGAATTTGGTCTTAAAACGTTGCAGTTGTGTTCAGAAGTAAAAAATTCTACCAGAAATATTTTATTACATAATTATTTTGATAAATATTTTTAACGGTAATTGATAATTAGTTAATTACGCATCTGACTTTAACGCATTAACGGAGTGTTTAGTGTCCAACAATAGGCTAATAAAAAATTAATAAAAATATTAAAATTAAACAACCAGAATCATTTGGCTGGGTGATATCGTTAGACAATATCTCTTCTATTGCTGAATATCGTGATTATTTATTTGATAGGGTTCTGTGTTTCTATTGAAAACGTTAATTCTCAATTTTTGTTTTTAATTTCAGTTCTTAGAATACTTCTGGAAACAATTACCTCATTCATAATAAAACAGCGAATAGGTAGTGTAATATGTGGTTGGAATTCACTATCTAAATGTAATTATTATATGGGTTGCACATATAAAAATAAAACAAAGCCATCTAATGACACTTAAGAGCACATGAATAGGATTAGGAATAGCAAGAATACTAACGAATAAACGCGTGATTTACATACATTTCGAAGTGTTCTTAAAATTATAAAAATGTAATGAATATGGAGTGGAACTAAGCTCAATCTATTGAATTTGAACATTGTAATTCTTTCATTGCTAGGTTCTATTTGGTACATTCGTAGGACAAACATTTTCGAATCAGAAGCAACATTTTAATTAAGTTTTAAAATCTAGGAACACTTCGAGTTTGTAGCCTGAAGGAAGCGGTCGTGTGTTTTTTAGCTTTGATAGAATCCATTTTGTTTTGTAGTCAATTTTTTGGTTTTTTTTCATTTTTTTCTTTTAAAGTGTTCAAATTGTAGATGCTGTTTTTGTGATGCTTGTGTGTTCATAATAATTTATTTAAAGTTCTTTTTTGGATTTTTGAAAAATTTTGTATTTTTATTTTTCCTTTGTTTGAAGCCAAAGGTAAGGAAGGTTGGATAAATTTTTTCATTTACAGGTGCTCTGCATTGTGTAGATCAGGTCGTTTTTATTGGTAATGAAAATAGGTATTGACATCCCAATAGATGCAATGACTGAGTTTGAGAGGGACAAGGGTAAGGATAAGGAGTTTGTAAAATCCACTCTGACATCATTGAAAGAAAATAAAAAATAAGGCAAAGATGTAACGGTAGTTGCAGATAAAAACAATTTGGATGCTACATCGATGAGAGAGATTTTGGGGATTGGGGATCCCACTCAAAAAAATTCTGACGAAAGTCCAAATAGAAATAAGAATTTGTTAAATGGTAGTTTTAATGAAAATACTGTGATTAAAAAGAAAGCTTTCAACAACGGAACATTTTAATTTTAAAAATTTGATTGATAAAAACTTTGATTTTTACAAATCACATTCCATAAATAGATTCTACATTTATGATTTTACACTATATTTATTCAAACGTGAGTAAATTTTAGACCTGCTATCATAGAACCCTAAATTTTTCGTTTTAACTTTAGAACGTGAATAGCAAATCATCGAAGTGCGCTTTTAATTAAAATCAAAGCGCACTAAAAAGAACGTGAACAGTTATGGGAGTGGAGTAAATAAAAGAATTAAAAGCGTAAAAGTTTAAGGTTGAGATAAGTTTGGATTTGGTTGGGGTGAAGGTTTGGACCACAAGGGGTATTGTGTTTATTTCCTCGGCGTACATTCCACCAAGGGATCAAGGGATAAGCATTTTTAAAAAAGGAATCATAAACGTCTTTAATCAGTAATCACATAGGGAAACTTAAAAACATCTTTTTTTTTGGGTGATCTAAATATGAAGTCAAAAATCTGGAGAAATTCCTGGGATGACTCGAGAAGTAAGGCTTTTGGAGATTTAATTAAGGATTCAAATCTGTTCTGTCTGAATAATGGACAGTGTACTTTTGAGAGTAGTAATTGTGGCACTCCCTCGTCAGCGGTAGATGTGACCTTCTCAAATATTTTAGATTTTACAATTGACTGGATGATGTCCAAGTGTAGAGTTAGATGATCACACCACAAACCTATCGTAATTACCTGGGATGTTAGAGTGAAGGAAAGGGTTTTGAAAACAAATTTTGCCCGGTAAAGTTTGTTGAGTTAATGAAAGTACAGAACCTCAGTGCAATTGAACCTAAATATGTTGAGAACTCTCTAATTGAGTCGGTTAGGAAGTCTACGATTAAAATAGGAAAAAGTAACAATTTCTATCCTAAAAGCTGATGGGATGAAGAGCTAAGCACTCTGTTCAGAATTAAGGCAGCAAGGCGTCAAAAATCGTGATTGACCAAATCTTTTGAGGATTTCGAGTTGTATGAGAGTGCGGTAAAAGTCTTACGTATTGCCATAAGGAGGAAAAAAATTAAGGCTGGAATGATTTCATTGATAAAACGATACAAAGAAAAAGAAGACGATAACGAGAGAAGAAGATAACAAAGAAAAAGAAGACAATTACGAAGAAGTAGATTACGATAAAAAAAAATTGTCAATAGAGATTTTTTTTCTCAATAAATATTTTAAACACAATGCCAATGTTTTTTTCTTTGTTTTTGTTATTCGATTTTAACTAATTTTGAACTGTTGTGATGAATTATTACAATAAATTATAAATTTGTAGGTTTTCAAGACAAGGAGATCTGGATAAAACTTGGATTAATTATAATGTATATAATCACCCCAATAAAAAATGTTCTCCTGCCTCTGCATAACTTCTCTCTAAAGAGAAATAACGGTGGCCACCTTTCAGCTATCGCTTTTTTTAATGAATTGTGCTTTTTCTATCATTTGTTACGTCCTGTGTAAATTATATGGTCTATTATTGCACACAATGTGCAACAATAACCTCATAATTGTATAGTAAATAATGTAATAACAATGCAATAAAGGATGCAAAGTATTTTGTCTATAAAAATAAACTAATAAAAAATTAAATTTTGCTGATAATTAAAATATAATAAATCTAAAATATAACATTTAAATGGTGTTTGTCACATTGTAACATCTAAGGTGCAAATGTACCAAAAATAGTACAAATGTAATACTCGTACTCGGAACATCCCTGACTCTGCCTCTGCTTGGGCCAAGTATCATATACACCCATCCCTCGATTTACGCGGTACTTAATTTACACGGTTTCGTTTTAACGCGGTTTAAAAAATTTCAAAAAAAAATAGTATAATTTTATATTAAACGCACTCATTTAGTCCATATCTGTACAGTGCACTGCGTGGAGTTGCGTTTTTATGTTTTTGTTTTTTTTTGTTTAAAATTGAATTTTTATAATCTGTTATGAAAAATTTAATTTATGTTTTTTTGTATACACATATGTAAATAAACCAATTCCGAGTTATCTTGAAAATTTGTCTTTTGCAGCCTATATAGCACAACAAGGCTTCAGCCTCGGTAACTAAGCATTAAAGAACAACCAATCTTTATTTCAGCACAAACTGTTTAGATTTTTACATGGTAGTTATGCTTATATATACGACTTGAACCTATCCTTTAGTTTTATATGAGTGCTGTGTCTCGGTTTACGCGGTTTCGATTTACACGGTTAGTCGTGGAACGTATCTACCGCGTAAATCGAGGGACAGGTGTACCTTATACCACATATACCTATGCCGTTCAGCGCATCTGCTTATGTTTGGTTGTGTAAACATGGGCCAATGTGTTGAGCAGTAACTCTGTGGCATTGCTCTGTGCAATATGAATATAAAGCAAACCAACTTTTATTGCAGTTGCGTTTGTGTTAAAAATTTATTTTATTTTATTATATATAAACTCATGGAATAGTATATGATGCTAGTGAAGCAATCATATAGAAAATAAACACATAAGGTGTATGTAGTTGTAATTTAGTTAAAAGATATAACTTTGTAAATTTGTCAGATATTTTTATAAAGCAATAAACGTTTTGAAGTTTGAAGTTTATGCGGTTAATTGATTTTTTTGCGCAATAAAAATCAACAATGTTGAAGCAGGAAAATCTTGCAGCCAATTTTTGCGGACTACTTGCAGTTAATGGCGTTGGAGGTATTAACCTTATTAAATTATTTTAAATTTATTTTTACCAATATATATAATTTTATCTATAATGTGTAGAATAAACTTTATCAATTATTACCTAATAACTAAGTAGGTATTTAATATTAGTAAGACTTTTTTATCAGAAAGGTTAATTTATTTTGTTTCCGTATTTTACCTTCAACAATAAGAGCGAAAAGTTATTAATAGCTTAACTGCTTGGTTTAACAGAAAAGAGCTTTATAATCTTAAAGTGATTTAGTAGAAGTAGGTATATTAGATCTTTAATTTTTTTATTTGTTAAAAAAATTTCTTTTTTTTTAATATGAAAATGGGTGTCGATTAGAACAGTATTGATTTTTCAAGTAGAAATCAAAATTTGCTAAATTACACCTTCCAATTCTTTTGGTTCCTTTTCAGAATAAATCGGCTTATACTCTGCAGATTATTTAGAATTAAAAACTCTATAAAGATCAATAACATATGTGTTTGGAAAATGAGAAGACTTCCCTTCCTTACTTGAAACTTGACAAAGGAAAAATTTTTTGTAAATACGATTGTCATAAACATTGGTGCACCGTCCACTATTTAATTTCCTTCCACTGCTTGAATAAGAGACATCCCTAAAAAGTCAGATTTTTCTTGGAATAAATTATTTATTTTCATCCCTTTTAGTCCCAAAACAAAACTCCAAAAATAATATGGAATCTTACCTATCATAGAGTATTTTACGAATTTTTAAATCTTCTAAAAAATCGCAATCTATTAATTTGCATTTTATTTCGTAGACACCGCAATAGAATGGCGAATACTAGGCCAGGAACAAGACGGATCTCTGTTAGCCTCATGGCTATCCATATCGTCCGAGCACAATAATCCAAAAAGTCGCATTGGCATTTATAATCCATTGGAAAAATCATTTCATATTTTGTACACATTCGATGGCAAAGAAAACATTATTCAAGCATCGGTTAATCGTAGTCGAACACTATTGGGATATGTATTGAAGGAACCAAAACAGTCCAGTGATAGCCAACAGGATGTATTTGTGTACAAACCTTTTGTGGTTGAAGTTAAAAGTAATGGTTCGAATGTGGCTTATCCATTATTGTCAGCTATGGTACGAACGAAACAAATAATGGTCCAATTTCTATGGAGAAAACAATCGACATTTGAGAAAAACTATCAAGATAAGTTTCTTCTGTTCATTCATGAAGAAAGTAAGATTTGACTACATATATTTAAAATATTCTTTGGGGTAATTTAACAAATATTTTAGGTATTTTGCTATATACAAGTACGATAAAAAAAATTCATACTGAATGTGATTCTAAATATATTCCAAGTAAAGCAATCGATTTTAAGGAACAAGGTTCCTGGTATTTAGATACCGAAATATTAGTAAATGAGCCAATAGTTAAAAATTTTATCTGGGCACAATGGGATCCTACAGTGCAGGCATTGTATTATATTCTGCTGAAACCATCTACCAGAATTTTATTGGAAAAAGATGACAAAGAAAAAACATTAAGTCCAACACTATCAGCACAACAATTTAACGATGATCTACCCACCGAAACAGTTGTAATATATTTGTTGTTGCTGTCTAATTCTATCAAATAATAATTCTATTAATTTTTGTTTTCAAGCTAAACATTCCGTTAAATCTTCCAAAACTTCCATTTTCAAGTTCATCATCGTCTAATCTGGAATATGAAGACGATACAATTCCGTTGCGCATACATGACTCCTCATTAAATTTAATTATCGTTACCGATGAATCGGGCATGTTAATCGTTTGCCACTATTATCTGTATCAACCAATTAAACCACCAGACGAATCGGATAAGGACATAACAGTACATTTTGCATATTCATTAACAATTTTACATCATGGATGTGTGATTCACTGTGTTATACCGGGCATACCCTGGGACAAAGCGAAACTAATGAAACCAACATTTACATTGCACGGTGATCATCATATGCTAGTATTTCAAGCTGATCTCTTTATGCATTTACTGGACATTGGTTTAACGCATGAACCATGTTGTCATATTGTTTGTGCACCATTTAATAAACGACCATTAACTTATTTGGTGCCATGTTTGAAATGGGGCAGTTTGTCATATGATTCGGGTGAGTAAAAAATTATTTTTTTTTTTTTATTAAAAAATCTTTTGAATTGTGCTCCATTGTTTTTAGCTACGTTGGATTTAATTTCAATAAATATTCCAAAGTCACATTTAATTGAAGCATTCAAACATGACACTTCCATCGATAATCGCCTGAGTATTGTGCATTATTTTTTGGTTCATTCTAATGATATGGATGTTTTATCTGAGGTAAGTCAAAAATTATTTTTGCTGAGTATCTTTATATGTCGACACATTACAACTTAATACAAGAAATGTGTACCGAACCCAAGTATCACAAGAACCAACTCTTGGTGACCAAGTGATTTAGTGATTAAATAATGCCTTACCTTTGTATCAGGAGATTTTAGTTCAATCCACATATCGTTTCTTTCGCAAAAAAATTAATTATTAGTAAAATTCAACCCGATACACTCCACTAAAACTAAATCAAGTGGAGGCGTCATTTAAAACCTAAATTTTATTTTCTGCAAAACTTATCTCGATACAATTTAATATTTCAGCTTTTAGGAATAATAATGGAACGTCCGCTAAGCCTAGACACAGTACCATTGTTTAAGGAAGCACTTGTTGCGGGTGCATATGCTTCAGCCCGAAAAGGTCTTCCTCAGGAGGCCGTCTCATTAGTTCGTCTACTTCCATTAACCACGTGCAATACGTCAAAATCATTACACGCTAAAGTATCCAACTTATCGGTGGGCATTTCACATGAAACTCTATGGAATACAACAATGATGTTGCTATCGCCACAACAAAGATTATCACCATTTCGTACGGATATTTGGACAAAACTTTGGGAACGACTAAACAATGATAATAAAGTGGCAACACGATTTTGTGCCGATCAAGTTACAGAAAAATTATTATTTTCGTTAGCCTGCTACCAGGTAGGTGATTGATAAATTTCTAATTGCTAATCATCGGATTGATTTTCGTTTTCCATTACCATTCTATCGCAGCCAGAAGCATTATCTCGATGCAGTACACCACTTTCGCCAGGTGGAACGAGTACTACGTTTAGTGATTTTTCCCTAGGATCACGTCGCAACCAAAATGATGTGCTGCCATTTATTGAATTCGAAACTTGTACAGCAACAAAACAGGAACATGTCATATCAGTGGTAAGAATAATTGTTGGCTACGTCCACTAAACTTAATCTACAGGCTACGAGATGTTTTTTTTGTTTACAGAACCTCCGTGAACTAAGTGTTCATTTAGTCAAACATACAGCAAAACAAAACACAGGCTTCCGTTGGTTAAAAGATGCAAATTTTTCACAAGCTCCCACTTATGTTCATGCAGTTGCATCACAATATGCCGCCGCTCAATTGGAACTATCACGGGCACTCTGTGTTTTTGTTTGTCGAGCCGGTGGTGTTGATGCTAGAGTAGAAAATGTTCGTGGATTTGCGTTGATGTATAGCAATTGAAAGAAAAGTGGTGTTTGTAGTTTTTAATTGATTTTATTAATATTTGTAGAGATCAAATGAGCAACACCCAACAAAATATTTTATTTCTTATCTTAGAGCGTTATACATTAGCGGTGGAATCATTGGCATTTCCATTGTCACAAGGGTTTTCATCATTTTTTACATATTTAGGTTATCGAGCATTGCCATTTGAAATGTTTATGCAATACGTGCATCGACATGTTTTTGAATTACAAATTGATGTGATGAAAGTAATTATTGCAGGTATACTCATGAGTTCACTATTTTATTGATTTTTTTTTTTAAATTGTCGATTAATTAATTTTTAGACATTGATGATACCAAACAGGGTGTCCGACGAAAATTAGGTCTTCTCTCGGTTTTGCCAAAATCACGGGCACGTCGGCTACTAAACAATTGGAATCATCCCGTCAGTTTAATGATTAGAGGCAGAGACCATGCATTGAATATACTTTGCGGTAATCCTGTAAATCCACGTAGTAGTACACAATCTAGAAATAATATAGGTCCTGTGGGTGAGTAATTGTTATTTTTATTCGGGTATATTTCAAATTAATTTAATTTATTTTTATTTTGCTTGATTTTGATTGATTTTATTCAATAACTGCAGCACATTTTTCTTTTGCTTGGCTTTCATCATTTAGAAGAGCTTTTCGCTTTATTTATTCACAAAATCGCACACGTAAAACTAATATTATGTGCTCAGCAAGAAATTTGCTTGCACCTCCCAGAAGCACAATTGAACCTATTAGAATTAGACATACAACTAATGTTATGAGTAGATGTAATGGCGTGTCTATGATTATTTTGTATATATTGGGCGTTGTTGGGATTTATTGTATTCTGGTGATGATCGGATTTAAATGGTTTTCCAATTGTACTTTTTTTAAATTTTAATATTATGTGTAAAGTATCTAATTATGCTTGGAAGATAGTTTTTCTTTATTATTTTGCCAATACTATCATCAAATTTCGTGATCGTATTTGTTAGCTTAGTAAAATAACTCCCACACATCCTAACAGTTAAAGTGTGTCATTCCCAAAATTAAAAAATATTTCATTTTTATTTGTGTTGTAAATGTAGTAAGAATTTTCATTTTTTTCATCAAATCTTAGTTGCATCATCTCAGATCTTTTTCTTAGTCAACCTGACGAAAACTCACTCTGTTTCGCCGATGGCCTTAAATATTTGGTGTCATTAAATTTTAATGTACCTTCAATATAAAATTTGTATAAAATGTCGGTTTTCTTGTATTAGGTAAAAGTATTTCGTGACACGTTGTAAAAAAAAACAAAGAATCAGGAGGTCATTTTTCATCTAAATAGCCAGTAGTACCCCTAAAGTACAAATTTTTTTAAATAGGTATATCGAATGGAACTAAATAAATGTAGTTTTTTTTACATTACTTTAATAACTTAATAATCACAGTTAAAAAACTGGCCACGGATGTAATTTAACACATGGTAGAAAGATCTGCAACGTTAATTGACAGTCTGCTTGTTCTCTTGTTCTCCTAGTACTCAAGCAAAACATTTAATTTGCCAACTCGTTGTTAAGGAATTCTATATTGATGATTTTTCCACCAGCTTTGACATGGGAACATAGATATCTGATCTCTATCCATAGCCAAAGCTCTGACCTCCATGTTTTGCCGACCACTCCTGGTTCTGTGATAACACATTTTTGAGCCGAAATGTAACTGGAGTATTATACAATAGGTCTAAATAAAGGCCGCAGTGTAGGTGATTCATAAAAAATTACACTCCTATCAAAAATCAATCAATACATGCTCTGCCCATTGATGCGTTTGTTTATTTGCTTTTATATTGGAACTTCGTGAGTTAATCGTTGATTGAAATCATGTTGGGCTAGAATACACTCGAAATGAATCCCACACATGTATTCCACAAATACTGACAAAACATGCAGTTTGAACGCTATTTAATTTGACATTGGGCAAGTTTCGCAGCGATACAAACGGATCGTTTTAGTATTGCTGCGGAAGATACAGAGTTTTGTTCATCTGGAGATGTAATTCTATACTTAATCTGTGTTAACCTTTAGCCAGAGCTGTCCCCTCCTTATAACAATTAAAATAAGCGTATGTAGGTGGGCATGAACATATAGATATTAAATGAGGTCATCAGATTACTCACTGATCAAAACCTCAAGGTGTATGTAGGCAGATATTTAAAGTGGACCAATAATTAAATTAACGAATTTTGCGATCGTTCATCTTTTTGAAATGTTGCATGAATTTAATTTTGTTTAAAAGTAGTTGCATGTAATTAAATTTGATAGGCTGCTTTTTTATATTATGTAGGCTAATTTTAATTATAAATGAATTTAATTAATTTTTTTACTTTCATCAATTTTAGATTGACAATATAAATATTATGTATTTTATATATTTTTTTTTTAATAAAAATTCTACAATAAATTAAAGAAAAATAAAAAAATCTACAAATCATATTTTTTGCATTTTTATTATTTACATATTTAGATCGTTATTAAATTGGTGTACTCACATCTCTACCTTATTTTATTATAAATGTTCTATTTACGTAGACCTAGATATTTACTCCTTAAAATATTTTTTTTTTACATTTTTTTCTATTGCTTGTTTTTGTGTGTGGATAAATTGCACCAAAATGTATGTAACTATGTACTATGTGTCATCCACTATTTATTTATGTTTAGCAAAAATACCCGCTTACAAAAATGTCATGCACGATGCACAAAATTATAATTCTGATATGAACACTTTTACTTTTTCAAATAAAGGACATCCCACCTATTCGACGGCAGAGAAATTATCACCATTGGACGCATTTTTAGATTTGCTAACAGCAAAAGCAAATCTAAATGAATTAGATTTTAATCTTCTTATTGAGGCAACTATCAGCTCAATGGAATATTTAAATGTTTAAAGTAAATTTAAATAATTACAAAAAGTAGTGTCATTTTTATATAGTAATTGTTTTGTTTTGTTTAAGTTATTGTTATTTATTGTGTATTGAGTTATTTAATAAAATTATGGATGGATGTACAACATTTTAAGGATCATTTTGATAAAAACAGAACTAAAAGTTTTATTCTACATACATTACATATACAGGGTGCCCCACGAATATTTTCCGAAAGTGTTTAACAATATTTCGGAATCGAGTATGGATAAATTAAATCGGCTATATGGACGTGAAAGCTCCTACATAAATCCACAATTTTATGGCATGACCTAGTACATTATTTACCTTCCAGTGATACAAATTAAAAAGTTTTCAAGATATTTTGAATCTGTTGATTGCAAATGAAAGAAGGATTATTTGTCTGCAAAATTTCAAAAATTTATGAAGATTTTGTTAATTTTCTACAATAAATATTAAGCGGCGTTATTAACTCCGTACGAAGGTTATAAAATACCCTTTAATTAACATCATATGAGCCTAAAAAATAGAGAAAAAACATTAGCACAAAAATCTTCAATTTTAGACTTCATTTATAGCAACATAAAGCAGATTTATACATTTTCAGAATTTAAACAAAAGTCCACACTAAAAACACAATTATTATCTGTTTATCCGGTCCCTGGTCATAGATAATAAATAATAAAAAAAAAAGTGCTTTGAACTTGACCGTACAACAGAAATATTCATTTTAGTGTATTGTTGACCGGCGTGGCACCGACCGGAGAGCACCATCATATAAGAATTTGTTCTATTCAGCAATTTCGATTATCTACAATTGATTGATTGGTCTAATTTCATAATGGTATGTAATTTATTTAATTTCTACAATTCTATTATACGAGTACACTAAGATTAGTGAATAATTATTTTTTACGATAACCGCAAGTTGTAAGAATTTGGTATAACGATTCAAGATTTGAGGGTAAATCCGATTCACATATTTTTTTGTTGGAAAATAATTAGTTAATGTAATTTAGTTATTTAGAAAGAAATTCCAATACAAATTCTTTATAGAACTAACTAAATTATGAATCACACTTTTGTATCTAAGAATTTGAGTAAAATATAAGTGTTTGTATTAAAAATAGATAAATCTTCCCTCTATATCTTGAAGTTTTCATTCCAATTGAAACTGTGTCTATATAAGGAGGGTATGGAAAAGCACTCAACTAAATGTTATTTATATTTAGTATGTAGGGATTTGAATAAAATGGTGTTATTCGAGCAAAGACATCATATTCCGATGGTATAATATCACTCATAGTATGTAGGTATATCTTTATTATAAGTAAATTGTTTAAATCCCCTACCCTTACCAAAAACTAAACAGTAAAGTAGGAATAATTAGCTACACCGATTATAATGAGTACTTGTTTATTATCCGAGTCAACTTTGTCTGCACAACAAATAAAAAAATTGAATACAAATGATTAAAAACTGTATAAATAAATACAATTTATTATAGCGCCATAACAGGTGGTCGTGGAACTGTTTGGTCTATAAATGAAACCTTATTTTTTTTATTTTCTATCATTTTTGTCATATACATTTTTTCCGTAAATCAAATATTTTTCGAGTAAATGATTAAAATCCTAGATTGCAGCGCCATAACGGTATGTCCTGGAACTTTTTGAAATGAAATCTTCATTTTTGTAATCTCTATAATTATTGTTCTATTTATTGTTTCCACATTCCGACTATTGTTTGAGTAAATAAATGGTTTATATCAAAATTAGGTACACACTGTACCACAGCCTCCTCTATTTTTTGTCCGATTTGCTCCAAAAACAATAGAGATCTTACTCTAGGACTACATAATAAACTGTCAAAATTTCAGCTTTCTAGCTTCAGCCGTTTGGCTGGAATCTTGATCACGGACAGACGGACGTACATGCATAATTCGACTTAGAATTTCACGACAAAAACAATAATGTTGAAATTTTTTTTCTACGATGAGTATTAAGGGGCGTTACAAACTCTATACCAAAGTTATAATACACTTTACTAACATTATTCGGGCATAAAAAGTATCAGAATGTCAGCTTGAATTAGTGTCGGATAGTATCGTCTTTTTATTTCATTTATTTTTTGTCGATATGTCTTACTATATGTTGCCATGCATTTATTGAATACATATTTATTTATGAAACAAATTTTAAATAGAGATTAGATAAATGTCTAAAGATTATTTAGAATTGTTATCGATTATTAAATGTTATAATAACCGATAAAAGATACAATGAGTCTTGCCGCAATGAGTTCAAATGCCAATTTTGAATTGTAAATATGGACAATATGTCGCGACATTAGATTAGGATTCATATTATGTAATCCAGGAAAATTATGACACTTCTATAAAGTTTTGAACAGTTCAAACAGCTATATAGAGCTAAAACTGTGTTCCTATAGAAATGTATAGTTAGGAACATATATAATCCAGAACTCCTGACAGAATTAGGTCTACAAAATTTTATAGTAATTTATTCGATTTATTAAGACAATTTTCTACAAATTCTATTGATTTTTCAGATTTTATTTCGGCTACTTTTAGCTACGCTAGCCGTATTACCGGTATCGTATGGATACAAAATTTTAGTGTTGGTTGCATTTCCCGGTCCAAGCCATTATGTCTATATTGGAGAGTTTATCAAAGCGCTAGTGGCCCGAGGACATGAAGTTACAGCTGTGACAAATTTTAAATTGAATGGAACATTATCAAACTACACAGAAATTATGATTGATCCACCGTATGATTTGGGTCTACACAGTAGGATTTATTAAAATTAACAAAAAAACAATAAAACATTAAAATAATTTCAAATTATAGTGCCTGGTGATGTCGTTTTTAGCCAAACGGAAATTAATGACTTTGAATATGTTTGGAGACTTTATAATATGGGAAGTCGGTCGGCAGAGCATAGTTTCCGAACTACCAATGTACAAAAACTTATCGAACGAGATGATTTGCATTTCGATCTTATTTTTGCCGAACAGTTTTATCAAGAAAGTTGGCTTATGTTCGCGCATAAATTTAAAGCTCCAATTGTTACGATATGTAAGAAAAGCTATTAATAATTATGCTTTGAAATAAGTTCTTATTAGTAACATGTTGTCTATATACACATTACACATATAGGCATTCATGGACGTTCTGATTTTTTCGACAGTATGATGGGTCTTCAAACACCTTGGTCACATGTTCCGCACTGGATTCTCAATTATGGCGATAATATGACATTTACAGAACGTTTTTACAGTACACTTGTTTCAATGTACGACAAGTGCTATAGAAAATTTTATTATCTACCGATGTTAAACGAACGTGCAAGAACCCACTTCAAACATCTTGAAAGTAACGATGGCATTTATTTATTGTCCAAACTCCAAACATTTATTAATAACGATTTTTTACAGAATATGGACCTTTACCAACTATCGAAGAACTTGAAAAGTCTATTTCAATTATATTTGTTAATACACATAGAAGCATAACTATACCACGTCCATCTATGCCAGGAATAATTGAAATTGGTGGTGCTCATGTTAAACCGGCCAAAGCTCTTCCTAAAGATATTCAAGTAAGTATGTATAGATTATAGAACTCTAGGAAGATATTTATTCGTATAGAATAGAGTAGAGAATTCTATTCAACACGTATGTTGTTTAACAATTTAAATTACACCATGGTCCCGTTAAATAGGATGAATTGAATCCTACCAAAAATTTAACATTATTATTGATTGCAATTTTATTGAAAAAAATCTTATTTTTTAACCAACCCGCTCCACCGATAACGCTCCATCGGTATTTGAAAAATGTGTGGTTCAAGTCCTTCCAGAAGTAACATTTTTAATTATAAATTAATTTCTGGTTATACAATTTAAAAAAATCTATATTTAAAAAAAATATTTATTGCAGAAGTTTATCGATGAAGCTGAGCACGGAGTAATCTACTTCAGTTTAGGTGCATATGCCCGAAGTTCCGATATGCCTAAAGAAAAAGTGAACCAATTTTTAAGTACGAAATAATTAACCACAGACCAAAACCGAAACTTAAACTTAATTAAATTGTTTTTCTAGAATCATTTGGCAAATTGAAGCAAAAAGTTTTATGGAAATGGGAAGATGAAAATATTCCCGAACTACCATCAAATGTGATAGTAAGAAAATGGTTTCCACAAAGTGATATTCTGGCGCACAAAAATGTTATTGTATTTATATCGCATGGTGGCATGTCCGGTACAATTGAGGGAATTTATCGAGGCGTTCCAACACTTTTCATACCGCTGTACGGTGATCAACATCGAAATGCGGCAAAGGCTGTGGGTCGAGGGTTTGGTTTGATGTTAAAATTCGATGATGTATCAGAAGAAACTCTTACAAAAAATATTAATGAATTAATAAAGAATAACCAATACAACGAAAAGGTACAAGAAGTCTCTGCCTTATTTAAGGATAATCCAATAGATCCAATGGATGAGTTTATATATTGGGTTGAATATGTGATAAGGCATAAAGGAGCGAAACATTTGAAAACGGCAGCAGTTAATCAATCATTTATAAGTTATATGCTGTTAGATGTATTTGGATTGATATTTGGAAGTATCTTTGTTGTGTTTGTGATTATTTGGAAGTTCGCTAAAATGATGTGTAAGAAAAAGGAAAAACCTGTAACAGTAATTAAGAAAACAGAGAAAAAGAAAAAAAAGAATTAAATATGTAGGTATCTACTTTTGCTTTTCTGTATGATTTTGTATAGGTAGGTGTTATGATTAGTATTAATCATGCTTATAATGGCTTGTAATTCTAAGAAAACTATACGAATACGATGCTACAGGACTAACGTAACTTAAAGTTTTGCTTTTTGTAGAAGGAATTATGTATTGATATTGATTATGATATTAATTTTAAAAAATTTATAATAAATCACTTAACGAAGAGATATATCGTTTGATTTATACAAGCCTCAGCTTTAATTTGCGTGCAATTTCGAGACTAAATTTTGATCCCCCGATTTTTAAAAATGTGGTGTTATTGGAATTAGTTGTCTATGGAAATTTCTCATATCGATGGACAGTCGGTCGAATATTTTGTTTCTGGTAAAATGTTCTCCAAACAATAATCTAGTACAGGGGTCTCTCAACTACGGCCCGCGGGACAACACCGGCCCGGACTGATCGGTATATCCTGATGAATGATATGAGATTTATGCAGCTATCTCCGCCGCAATGAAATGTTCTTGACAATTGCCCGTAAGTACCAACCTAAACTGCGAACGGAGCGGGGTCCACTTCTGCGCCCTGTGCCATAGATATCTCACTCGCCGGCTTGTCACAATACAACAAGTTGCACGCGATTCAAAACTACAGTAAATTGATATGATGAGCTAGCTAGGTCTTGGCCCTTGGCACTTAATGGAGGAGTCAGTGCGGTCCTTAGGCCAAAAAGAGACCCCTGGTCTAGTAGTTTAGAAGATATGATTTTGTTAACGAACTTTCATCAAACATCTAAGGAAGGGATATGTATCTAAGGAGAAATTCGGAAAATCTGAACACAACATTTTTTTTACCCAAATTTCATAAATTTGATCTTAAAATTAATAATGTTAATGTTTTTAGTTGATTTGTGAATATTTCAAGTAATTTGTGTAGGCTTTCCCAGTATTTCCATACATTTACTATAGAACGCCTGAAAAAGACTTAAATTCCAATACAACAATTAAATATCATTTTGAAACATTTTAAATAAATACTTAACGACAAGATAGACCCGCAAAAACTTTAAATCGTTGGATTCATATAAGTCTCAGCTTTAATTTACGTGTAATTTCAAGGCTAAATTCTAACCCCCCGATTTTTAAAAAATCTTTTACTGATGTAGTGTTCGAAATTAGTTTTCTATTAGGAAGTGAACCTAAATATGTTTTAGAAAGGTTAGAATATGGGTATCGAATAAAAGTAAAAAAAATATTGTACTGAAACGAATTTTCCACGCGAACAAAGCAGGTTATTCAAAAGTGGGCAAAATTCGTTAGTTTATTGAATTCAATAGAAAACAAATCTAATGTAAATTTCGTTAAGGTTACGTTTCGTTAAATAAAAGCAAACACACACTTACCAATTCACCTTGCACTAAATCATATCTTATCTTATAATAAAACCAGTAAATAAAATTGATTGCAGCTCCATAACGGTATTTCGTGGAACTTTTTAGTCTAAATGAAATCTTCATTTTTTTATTCTCTATCATTTTAGTCATATTCATTTTTTCTGTAATCTAAATACTTTTCGAGTAAATGAATAAAAACCCTAGAAATTCATTAAAATTGATTGCAGCGCCATAACGCTAGGTCGTACAACTTTTTGGTCTATGAAAGAAATCTTCATTTTTCTATTCTCTATAATTGTTGTCATATTCATTTTTTCTACATTTCGACTACCTTTTGAGTAAAGGAATGGTTTATATTAAAATTAGTTGAACACTGTACCACAGCCTCCCCTATTTGTTGTCCGATTTGCTCCAAAACAATAGAGATCTTACTCTAGGACTACATAATAAACTGTCCAAATTTTAGCTTTCTAGCTTTAGCCGTTTCGCTGGAATCTTGATCTAGGACAGACGGACAGAAGGACAGACATACATAATTCGACTTAGAATTTCACGCTAAAGACAATGCTGGTGAATTTTTTTTTCTACGATGAGTATTAAGGGGCGTTACAAACTCCGTACCAAAGTTATAATACCCCTTGATTAACATCATACGGGTATAAAAACTTATGAGCTCTATTAGACACTGATTTAATCTTTATAGCGTAAACACCACACTGCAGAACGACCAGCCAGAGTGGATTCCAGCCTTTTTATGCGTTTTTGGCTTTGTTAATCATTTTGCCTTATTTTGTGTAAAGTCAAATTGTTCTAAGCGACACTCCGACAAATCCAAATGCAAAGTCATAATTCAGTGTTTGGTTAATGAAATTACTAATACTTAAATTGATTGTAGTGAACAAAATATATGCTTCGTTACAGTATCTACATAAAATCCCCTCGTGTTTTTTTGTGGAGTTGTGGAGGAATAGTGGAGACGGCTTTATAATATTTTTTTAAGATAAAGGAAAAACAATTTACGTAAACAAATACAAAGGATAAAAACAAAACTATTGTGACGTCACGTAGTCCTTACATTATTATATGTTTAGTCATTATTTATAAACAGACAGTAGTTACAAACTATAATAATTAAATAAATATATATTATTTTTTCTATATGTACTCAAAGTTTAAGAAACACTGGAATTTCTAACACTTCTATGAGAGAATACGTTTAACAAGCATTATAAAGAATAAAATTCAATTTAACATTAATTAGTTGGTTATAGCAGCTTCGTCAGTTATTGCGAAGCTTTTGATTTAGCTTCAAAAACAAATTTTAAATTTTGCTGTCGAATTGATTTTATTTAAAGGAAAATATTCTAAAAATTTTAGAGAAACATGGTGTGTATACATATTAATATTGATTTAGTGAATTGATCGTTCAATATGTGTGAATATAGCTTAAACAATTATGAATATATGTAGTGCCTATCAGTTGTTTACTTAGTATATGTAATTGTTTTTAGATAAATGTTTGTAGAACCTATGTACATATGTACAATTGGACATTAGGGACACAAATTTTTCGCCACCAGGTCTTTGGCAAATCTAAGTTTTTAAAAAGCGATCCACCCTAATGTACGTATATATGAAGTGAAAGTTTGATAAGTCAGTCGGTAAATGTGATATTGATTAATGATTGATTAATATTTATACATATGTAATTTGTTATCCTATTATGTGGATGTAGTACAAAAAAATCAACAATCAAATATTAAATATTATAAATAAAACAACAACGAACATTAAAAATTGATTGTTACATAATCAGCAGATTTAAACTTTTGGGTTGATTGTATAAAACCTACAATAAATACTATAGCTATAAAGCAGCGATTTCCAAATGAGAAGTCGCATGCAACTAATTCTGGGTCGCTCAAATACTAAATGTGCTTACATAATATTGTAAACTCCAATCATTAATTAATAAGTGATTATCAATTTTTCTACTAGTACTGAGCTTTTTTGATTTAGCCTTCTTAAGGTTGGTTTTTTGGCTGACTCCAGAACTCGTCGTCATATCTGTTGGTCTTCAACCAACGTCAATTTATTTGAGGCTCTTGTGGAGTTTTCTTGAACTGGTTTTGGACTGAAATTTTTTACATCAGTTATTCTGCAGGGTAAACCAAGCTGCAAAATATTTGACATTTCACATTCAAACTATGGTTTTTTTTATTAATTGCATTGGAATGGTTGCGGGTGGGCCGCGAAATCGAGTTGTATGAAAAAAAAGGTTGGAAATTGCTGCTATAAATTAACTGCAAATTATGACAACGGTTATTATTATTATTAATAATTTTTATTATTAATGAAAAATGCTGTTGAAAGAAAAATAGGTGTATGTTGAAATTGTCAATTTTTTGTTACATATGTACGTTTGGGATGACTCGTAAAAAATAATACATAATCCAATTGATAAGTACATACAATTGTATGTACTGTACATGTATAGTGTATAGTGTATACACATATATTTAAAAATAAAAGCGATTAAGCTTTTGATAAAAGAAAGCAAACATCTTAATTGTTGTATTTGTAGTTTTTTTACTTGATTAACAATTATATACACATATTTATACACGTATCTCACCTATTATGTAATGTTCTATGTATGTACTAATTATTATTACTACTATGTAGGGGAAGGTGGGGCAAGACGGGATAACTATAATATTTCGCCACTCGAACGAGCCAATCGGTATAGCTTATGCACGTTCGGTAGCTGGCTCGTATCACTTTTAGTCACGAGCCAGACGTCAAAAACAGACTTTGTGTTTTAACATTAGAACAAATAATTTGATTTTGTGCTACAAATATTCCAAAATGTCAACATCTAGTAAAAAATTAAACTACCGATATGTTGATGCCGGGACTATAAAACTAGCCTATGTAGTATAATAAATTTTTTTTTAGATTCTATTTCAGATATTTCTAGTTACCTTAGCTACTTTGCCCCTATCGTATGGATACAAAATATTAGTTTTGGTACCATTTCCTGGACCAAGTCATTATGTTTATATTGGAGAATTTATCAAAGTTCTCTTGGCCAGAGGACATGAAGTAACATCTGTAACTAATTTCAAATTAAATGAAAAGTCATCAAACTATACGGAAATTTTAATTGAACCATCATATGATTTGGGAATTCACAGTAAGATTTTGATTTTAACATTTATATCGAATCTTATATAATAATAACAACAACAAAATTGTATTTTGTCTTCATTTGACAGTGCCAGGCAATGTTATCTTTAGCCAAACGGAAATTAATGACTTTGAATATGTTTGGAGACTGTATGATATGGGCAGCCGATCGGCAGAACATAGTTTCAAAACTGTCAATGTCCAAAAACTAATTCAAAGAGACGACTTGCATTTTGATCTTATTTTTGCCGAACAGTTTTTCCAAGAGAGTTGGTTAATGTTTGCACATAAATACAAAGCTCCAATTGTTACTATAAGTAAACAAATTAAATTAATATATGTATAAGTAAACATATTATTATCTATGTTTTAACGTATATGTAGGTACTTATGGGTATTCTGACTTTTTTGATCGTCTGATGGGTCTTCAAACTCCTTGGTCACATGTTCCACATTGGGTACTAAATTACAATGATAATATGACATTATCGCAACGTTTCTATAGCACAATGTTGTCTCTGTATGACATGTGGTGTAGAAAAATGTATTATCTACCTATGGCCAATGATCATGCAAAAGAACACTTCGGCCATCTTGAACGTAATAATTTTGTTGACAAAAACTAATCATAAGCTAAATAATATTTTTCTAGAATATGGACCTTTACCATCTATTGAAGAACTTGAAAAATCGATTTCAATTATATTTGTGAATACACATAAGAGTCTAGCTGCACCACGTCCAATTATGCGTGGTTTTGTGGAAATTGCTGGTGCCCATGTTAAACAACCGAAAGCTCTTCCTACCGATATTCAAGTAATTAATTCTTATTATTATTAGTTACTTTTTTTGTACATGCAACAGTTTTTATTGTTTGTTCTCCTATCCTTGATAGATTCTTCAAAACCTTATCCAATATCCTCCTTCTGATCTATTTGGTGGCAATTGGTATTCTTTATTTTTTTTTTCGTTTTAGATATTTCTCGATAACGCCGAACATGGAGTAATCTACTTCAGTTTAGGTGCATTTGTACGAAGCGCCGATATGCCCAAAGAGACAGTAAACCAATTTTTAAGTACGAAATAATTAACCACAGACCAAAACCGAAATTTAGTGTCATTAAATTGTTTTTCTAGAATCATTTGGCAAATTGAAGCAAAAAATTTTATGGAAATGGGAGGATGAAAATATTCCCAAACTACCACCAAACGTGATGGTAAGAAAATGGTTACCACAAAGTGATATTCTGGCCCATAAAAATGTAATTCTATTTATTTCGCATGGCGGAATGTTTGGCAATATTGAGGGAATCTATAGAGGGCTTCCAATGTTATTTATACCGTTGTACGGAGATCAACATCGAAATGCAATAAAAGCTGTCAACCGTGGTTATGGTCGTATGCTGAAGTTTGATGAAATTTCTGAACCAATATTAACGTCAAATATAAAAGAATTAGTTGATAATAGAAAGTATTCTGAGAAAGCCAAAGAATTATCTGCCTTACTTAAAGATAATCCCAGTGATCCTATGAATGATTTTGTATATTGGGTTGAATATGTGATAAGGCATAAAGGAGCGAAACATTTGAAATCGGCAGCAGTTAATCAGTCATTTATAAGTTATATGTTGTTGGATGTGTTTGGAATAATTATTGCCGGTCTTATTGTTGTTGTCACAATTATTTACAATATTTTAGCAATATTCTTGTGTAAAAAAGATAAATCAAGGAGAAAAAATGTGATAAAGAATAAAAAAAATTAAATTGTAAGTCATTGTGTTAACAAAATATTTTTTACCATATTGATACTATTTTATCTGATTTCGCCATTAGGGGAGACCGAACAAATATTACCAAATGTTTCTAATTGTATTATAAAATTATGAAATAAAATACTTTTTTGTATAAAATAAAAATATGTGGTCTTTTCATTTGTAAATTTTATAAAGACAGCTCTCTTGTGACCTTTTCCTCTTAGAAACATTGTGGTTGATTGTATGTAGGAATTTATTTATATTACTTACTTTAAGTAATAATAAAAAATGTTGATTTCGTTCTCAATGAATTATAGAATTGACTTAAATAATAATAATAACAAAACTTACTTATACTTTTCAGAATTCCGGTGTAAAAAGCAAATTTAATTTAATCATATTCCCTTAAGCTATCTAATCATATTTAAACTGATATACTACGAATTTAATCCTAGCTTCACAAATATGGTAAATAAACAAATAACGAGATAACTTTGTAGTTGGCGTCCTAGGCAATAACGTAAACTACTAAAATAAGTTTTGTCAGCCACTCATCCCTATATGATTTAAGATTTCTTATTTCTATACACGTATGGAGCGAGCCTTAAAAGGGTATTATAACTTTGGTACGGAGTTTATAATATCCATTAATATTTACCACGCAGAAACAAATTTTTACCAACATCGTATTTCAAGATATTTTAAGTGAAAATACAGACGATTCCGGTTAAATTGGAATAGAGAAGAATCTCTATTGTTATTGGCCAAATCTACCTATATGGGAAAAATGTTACTAATTTTGGCATAAATTATTCATGAATAGAGAAAAAATGTATTTTACAAAAATGATAGAGAAAAAAAAGAATTTTATTATTAAGCCAACATTTTCGACGGCCTACCGTTATGGCGCTACAATCAATTTTGTTACAAATCATGTAAGTAACATTTGAAACTTATGATAACTACACGTGTTACTTACTTACTTACTTACTTGTTAGTTAAACTGACAATACTTTTTTTTACTAAATTAACATTAATGTTGTTGATTAAACGACAATTATTTCAAAAAGTCCAACATGGCGATCAGTCGCTCATTATGAATTATACATTGTGCGCATATAGTCATTAGTACTCGTACATTGCTCATTGGACAAGTATGTACTTGTAAGACTGAATTAAAATTGTTTGATTAGTTTTATAGTATGTGTTCTAATTGATCATTAATCTCATATATAAAGATAAGTTATAAATTATCGTTATTGAGCAATAATAGTGCTAATTAATGGTGAAAATGGTAAATATTATTATTTCGGCTTTTCATTAATTACACACTAAGTACACATACTAAGTACACATAATTATGTAACATACGAGTATAATAACGTTTTGTATGGATTTTATAAACTTGAAAATATGTAAATTTTTCTCTGGTTATACTTACACCTAATCCTATATGTACATTGGTTCCGGCAAAAGAACCGCAAAACCAAAATCGGGTAAAAAAATACATTTTGTATTGGTACTATTCAACTTCATTATAAGTTCTTTAATAAATTATCGTTTTTGGTCTTAGCGAGTAAATATAACACCAAGAAATTTGTTAGTTAATTTTTAGCATATTCTTAGCTGTACTGGCCATCCTTCCAAATGCATCGAACGGATACAAAATATTGGTGTTGGCAGGTATACCTGGACCTAGTCATTATATATATATTGGAGAATTTGTTAAAGAACTTTTAGCCCATGGTCATGAAATTACAGCCATCACTAATTTCGAATTGAATGCTGTAGTATCCAATTACACGGAAATCCTAATTGATCCTCAATATCAAATAAAAGCATGTAAGTATCGGTACAATATATTTTTATTTAACTTATTCACTTATTGTCATCTTATTATTTAAGAAATTGTCGACAGAGTTATTTTGCATTTTGTTTTAAATTTAAATTAATAACATTCGAGAAAATATCTAGATAAATGTTAAGTTTTACTTTTAGATTTTTTTTTTGTGTACCTACACATTTGTATCTATGTATATGATCATAGGTATTGGAGTATCATATAACGTTTTTGTTTATTATAGAGGAAAGATTGAATTAATTCAAAATGAACACTGACGCGACTTACACTACAGGATTTCTAATGATATGAATATATAATTTGAATATATAATTTGAAAATATTAGGGGCCTCAATTTGGCGACTCAATATGTTAGACAAATATATAGGGAAAGGCAAAGCGGAATGAAATTTAAAACTAACCATAAGAAATTAGAATGAGTAGAAAAAATCCAATGGCATTTTTTTTGTGATGGTTGCCACACTTTACAATTAAAAAAAAACACAAAAATAGTACGCCGTTTTCCCACAACGGCGTTTTGTAGAAGAATATTTTCATTTAAATGTTTTTAACAAAATTATTAATTCAATAATAGATGAACTTATGCGTCAATTTCAAGCAATTTCAAGCAAACCCCGAGCCTCGCATTTTCTCTGAAAAGTCCTGCTCGCATGTTAGGTATGATAGATGATGGGTTAACCGTATTTTCCGTTTTTCAACGTTAATTATCAATAACAAATTATTTCAAAGTTTTAAATTTAATTTTAAACAGTACCAAGAAGTGGCGTTTTTGACAAAGACAAGCCAACTCCAAATGAATTTCAATATGTCTCGATGCTTTATAAAATCGGAATGGAATCAGCCGAACATGGCTTGGGAGTAGAAAGTGTAAAGAAATTTATTGAACGAGATGATTTACATTTTGATCTCATTTTTGCTGAACAATTTTATCAAGACAGTTGGTTAATGTTTGCCCATAAGTACAAGGCTCCAATTATTACTATAAGTGAGTTGAGTGGAATTTTTTGTTTGTTATTATTAGTTTGCAGAAAATGGAAATCTAATCATTGGACACTGATTTGACAACAAATTTATTTGTTATTTTAGGCACTCTTGGGTACACAGACTTTATTGATCGGCTGATGGGTATGCAAACTCCTTTATCACATGTGCCACACTTCCTATTAAATTATGGAGATAATCTGACGTTTGGACAGCGTTTCTATAACACAATTTTATCGTTATATGACTTATTTATAAGAAAGGTTTACTATATGCCAGCGGCTAATGAGCAAGCTCGAAAATACTTTTATAGTAATTTATTTATAATTAATTTTTATCTTTATTTCTAATATGTTAATCGATAATTCTCTTAGAATATGGACCATTGCCGTCTATTGAAGAGCTGGAAAAGTCTATTTCTATTGTATTTATTAATTCGCACTATGTTCTAACACCGCCTAGACCTACTATGCCTGGGCTTATTCAGATTGGTGGTGCTCATGTTAAACAACCAAAACCATTACCGGATGACATTAAGGTAAATCTGGACATCTTGAGTGTTCTTAATTTTTTATTTCATACTAATTTAGAGATTTCTGGACGAGGCAAAACATGGAGCAATCTATCTAAGCCTTGGAGCCTATGCACAAAGTGCCGACATGCCTGCAGATAAGATTAATTCATTCTTAGGTATGACAAAAAGAAAAATTTGTAACAATTTTAATACGTCAATTTTTAGAAACATTTAGAAAGTTAAAACAAAGAGTGCTATGGAAATTTGAAGATGAATTTATTAAAAATATACCGCCAAACGTAATGCTACGAAAATGGATGCCACAAAAAGATATATTAGCTCACGAGAATGTTGTTCTATTTATATCGCACGGTGGAATGTCTGGCAGTATTGAAGGACTCCATAGAGGTCTTCCGATATTGTTTATACCATTGTATGGAGATCAATATAGAAATGCCCTGAAAGCAGTAAGCAAGGGATATGCATTGAAAATTGAATTTGCTGACATTACTGAACAATCTCTAGCTACTAATATTGACGAATTAATTAGTAATAAGAAATATCGTCAACGAGCTAAAGAAATATCGGCATTACTTAGAGATAATCCAAACGATCCTATGAAAGATTTTGTATATTGGACCGAATATGTGGTTAGACACAAAGGAGCGAAACACTTAAAGTCATCAGCTGTTAATCACTCAATTGTAAGCTATTTGCTGTTGGATGTCTTTGCGGTATTATTTATAGGAGTTTTTCTGTTTATTTTTATTATTTATAAAATGTTGAAAATTGCCTTGTGCACTACATTGAAAAAGAAAATAAATTATAACAAACATAATCAGAAAAAAAATAAATAATAAAAAAATTATCATTAAATTTACTGTATCAATGCATATTATTATGTACAGTATAATCGTGATAATATGAACACTCGATAATATGTACACTTCCAAAATAAGTGTAAAGTCAATGTGGAAAACTTTGTGCATCATAATTTATTCGTGATCAAGATTTTAACTTAAATGGCTGAAGCAAGAGCATTCAAACTTTTACAGATTATTTATATTTACTATTAGAATAAGATCTCTGCTGTTTTTGGAGCAAATCAAACAATGACTTTGGAGAGGAAGAAGTAAAATGTTATAATAATAATTATTATTCAATTACTTGATATATACATATTCCGAATAAAGAAAAAAAAACATTAACTATGACGAACAGAGAATAAAAAACTAACAGAAATGTATTTCTAATTATACGTATGAGATGAAATAACAGGGGCGATTCTGCAATATATGCAAGGTGTGCGCCGCACACGGGCAGCCAAAATCTATTCACTGTTTTTATTTTATCGACTATGTAAGTACTTTTGTACAGGAGTGGTATGATTGAATTCAAATCCGACTCGAAAATTTTAACAACTGTCGGAAATTAAAATCGCATATGATTGA
>JANSTT010001142.1:0-35090 GCA_026745375.1 Platyura marginata
TCTAGGACTACATAATAAACTTTCAAAATTTCAGCTTTCTAGCTTCAGGCGTTTGGCCGGAATCTTGATCACGGACATGCATATTTCGACTTAGAATTTCACGAGAAAGACAATGGTGTTCTACGATGGGTATTAAGGGGCGTTACAAACTCCGTACCAAAGTTATAATACCCTTGACTATTATCATACGGGTATAAAAATTGGTTATGTTCAAGAGTATCATAAATTCTAATCCATATTGTGCCAAAAAGTGGCAATTTCAAAGGTATGGCGACTACACCCGCCTCCCCTCCAAAAAAAACCAATGTCATATGTCAAATATGTCTGAATATTATGGCTGGCTGTATGTATGGTGGTTTCGGTGAAAACAAAAAAAAAAACCAATCTGAATAAAACTGGCAACTTGGCATTTCATGTATTTACTTTACTTTACATACAGAGAGAAAGAAAGAAAGAAACCATATAACTAACAACAAAACCTTTGTAGACGCGCCCTAGTGTAGCTACAATATTGTTGGCGCTGCAAAAATCCGATAACATTTTTCGAATACATCGTACCTTTTGGGGAAAAATAAAAATGGTCGACTTTGCGGTTGTTGTACGGTGGACGGGCGAATTCGGTATTTATTCTCCACTGATGGTGGGAATAGGTAAAAAAAAAAAACCAAGAAAATTTCACAATTTTGGTTTAACTTCCATCATCAACTAACTCTGTGGATGGGGAAGAGCAAGCATAATTTCTATGATTTGGAATTGGACAATTATTTTATAAACAGTCTTTGGAACAAATAAACCGAAACGAAATTCAGTCAATTGTGCAAATTATCATTTGGAAACTTTCTTTGGAAATTTTTCTTTGCTTAATGAATTTGTTATGTGTAGTAATAGCTAAATAGAGTCGATAATAATAACAATAAAAAACTTGGCCCCATTACCTATTGTGTTATTTTATATACACATAGATAATGCTACGTCATCAATTCATGTATGTAACAACAACACCAACAACAACATTAAGCGACTTTGCTGTATTTTTAATATTAGGGTCAAGTTTTTGTGTGGTGACCTACTTTTGCCTTATTAAATTTTGTTTTTAAAACGTCAATGCAGATATGCATAGGTGCGGTCTAGCGCAATAGATAGAAATTGCTACCCATATCCCAGCATCCATCATCACCGCAATTGCATTTAACACACAGGAAACTAACCATAGTTTGTCAGTCGTTCTACAATTTACAATCCATCTCTACATCAACTACGTAATCTTTGTTACTCGGCTATCGAAATTAGTGCACTGACTATCTGCCATGGCGCATAGTAATTATTTGTGTGTATGTGTGAGCGAGTTTAATTTGTATATAAAATATATATAAATCTATAATTGCATTAAAGAAAGAGTAATAATAGTAGGGCTTCCCCCTTTTTATGCTAGGGAAAATATTATTATTCATATAAAATAATGGATTTAGATTTGTATGAGAGATGGCCGTGTACAGGGTTATCTAACAATAAGTGAGTCACAACATTCTAAATGAAATAAAAAGAAATTTGATCGGTTTTTTTTTAAATTAATTTTTAATTTTTCTTAACCCTTAGCGAACGGCTTTTAATAATAATTATAATTTGAATGGGTAACAAGTCTCAAATTTAACTCCCGTATTTGTGTTATTCTTTCCAACTGACACTAACACCGAAAAGCCGACTAAACAAGTACGAAACTGCATTTAATTCGCATTCACCAATTATTATTTATTGGTGGTTCCACAGTGGAATCACTGAGCTTGAAAGGGTTAACAAATTTAGTTTAATTTATAGATTTTTGAAATATTTTGCCGTTCTTCTTTAATGACAGCGTCCTTAACCTTCTTGGGAACACTACATCAGTAGTTTTTAAAGGGGGGGGAGGCGGCAAATGGGCGCGATAATAATTCGATTTTATGAAGGTATGGTTACAAATAATACATAAAATTCAAAAATAATATCATCACCCATCCCTCCATCTATCTATCTAAAAGCTTAATTTTTGTCCGTTCTAGTATATTTGCTATATCTTATTCTAATACATCTATGTTTAATTTTTCGAATAAGATATTGACATTTTCGAATTTAGATATTCACAGTTGGCAGCACTATTTTTTGACAATTAAACATTCACGTGGTTTATCAAATAAACAAAAACATTTGCATGAACATAGCGCGAGATTGAAATCAATTTTTTAGGGGGCGCTTATAAAAAAGCTTAAGAATCCCCTGTTCTACATTTTAGATGGAATAATTTTGATTTCAGATGACCTTCAATATGGTTTTAAATGCCCATTGTCCTAATATCAGTTAGCTTCGACAGTATATAACGCAATATGGAAAAATCCAATGGATTAAAGTCAGGTGATGATGTTGGCCATTCTTCCTTGGCTATAAATTAGGGCAAATTCAATTTGCATTAGTTCTTAACTCTTTTCGCTGTATGCGCAGGAGTATAATCCTGTTGGAAACGAAAATTTCTATCAGGATACAGTTTCTGGACCTCTGAAATGTTTATTATTGAAACTTCATTGAAGTAGTAATTCTGGTTAGTTTTTACTCCTGTTTCGATAAAAATTTGGGGTAGAGTGCCATTTTTTTATATACCACCCCTAAACCATCACTGAAAAAACGCTTTTGGAAATCATTTTTTCTTTTCTCTCGGAACGTTTTCAATGCTAGCTTGTCCGGTCAATGATACAGTCACTATCATTTTGAGATTTGTAAGATTTGTGCAGCAAAAAATCAAAATTCATCAGAAAAACTGATATTGCAGTTTGCGTGGTGTCCATTTTCGCTAACATTTATTGTGCAACTACATTTTGATAAAATTGCTTGCAATAATAGCAAGAAAAGAACATTTACTACTCTATTGCTATTCTATAAGATTTGCAATTTTTCTTTTACGTTTAGTTATTATTGGACACCCTGTAAACTAGATAAATGACCGGAACCATTTGTTTAGTGAAGTGCTACTACTACTACTACTACAAATAGTGTTTCTTTCTATGATGCGGCACTGTAATAATGCTTGGTCGTAATAAAACTTTTTTTCTGTTTTTTTTTTTCGTCTATGTAATTTTAGTCAAATAACAAACATTTTTATGAAAGAAATATTTTTATTGTAAGTGAAAGTTTTTTTGTTTTTTTTTTCTATTTTGAAAGCATAAGAAATGGCATCGTTGGAATTCTAACTGTTTTTTGTTTTTGTTTTGCTTAATCAATAGGTACAAAATAAGACTTCTACTTTCATGTCTACAACGGGTTTTTTTTGGTTTTTCTTTTTTTCATGTAATGTCATAACATCCGTTTATTTCATTTTTACCTTTTTTTTGCTTCTATACTGTATATGAAATATAACCCTTATAGGAAGACCCCCCCATACTAAAATTTAATAAAATAGCAATTTTCTCACAATTTTTATACGAAAATGAGAAAAAATTGGATATTCAAGAAAGTTTTTGTATTTTGTGTTGCATCTCATCACTGAGACGTGTAAAAAGATCTATTGTGGATATTACTGATACTTAAATGTCCTCTTTTAGCGAGGTGTTAATAATAAATTGTAGCACCCGTCAGTCAGAATGTAGTCTCCTAGGTGGCGAAGCCTCTTATGGGCAAAGGTATAAAAGGAGGTTACCATTTTTGATCTACCGTTAACCCATATTAGACCAACTATACTAAATTACTATAAAATAGCCATTTTCCACACAAATCAGTGTTGAATTGATTTAAATCAAATTTTTATTTTTCCATTTTTCAATTAAATTATACTAAAAAAAATATTGCCAAAATAAGAAAAATATAAAGAAAATGCTTTTCAATGAGTTCATTTAAGAAATCTTTTCGGTTAGTTTTATACAGAAATATATGAAATTCAGAGCTAAAATTACTTCAGAATATAATTGGTGGAAATCCATGAATTCCAGAATAAATCTCTCAAAGAGACTTGTTGACAGACCGGCTGTAGCTTCTTCAGCAGGAATTAAGAAAACGTTCTCAAAATTCGGCCTTGTTTCGTTCCAAATTAAGAAATCAACTTGATGTGGAGAAGGCGTCGAAACTTGTTTTCATCAGCCAGCCAAACGAATGAATTTTCTTTAATATTACATTATGAATTTTCTTCAAAAAATAGAAAAACTTTATATTTTGAAGTAACAGCAATGTTCTGTTGTTATATTGAAGCTATGTCTAATGTAAAGAATAATTTCTTCGTACATTTATATTAAATGTTAGAAAAAATCTAAATAAAAATTTTCCCAACCCTGATTCTTATATGAAATTGAAAAGGAGGACAGGGAGGTGAATAGATATATAAAGCCAAATTACCTCTTTGAAGTTCTTGAGTACGGAACGTCGGATCGTACGAATAATTTAATTGTCCCTATCCACCGCACTCTCAACATGCAACGTTCGTTTTTCGTTCGAGGAGTGAATATCTGGAATTCATTGCCGATAGTTGTCAAATCTAGAGGTACGATGGATGGGTTTAGGGTTGCTAGCCTGAAGTGTTTTTGTGACGAACGGTATTTCGTTAATAATTTTGTTTAAATCAATAATAATTTTTTGTTTTTTTTTTGTTTTCTTAATTCTTTGTTTTCTTTTAAAGATGCGTAGGCGTAGATGGTTCTTATGTTTATGCTTATGTTTATGTTATGTTTATGTAGATTCTAAGTTTTTACATTAAGTTCGATTTTCTTATTCACTTTTTCTTTTCTCTTTTTCTTCAAATATATATTATATGAATTGCCATTTTTATATCGCTAGTAATTATCAATAAATATACGAATTACAAGACCTCGGCCTCATGTATATTATTATGAATAAAGAAATACAAATACAAATACAAATACAATCATCATTTTATGTTATTCATACCAATCATTTACTTTAGTATTGGGCATTATCCATAATCAACAGTTTCGCTGCTATAATCTAGTACTTTTATTATCTACCATTTTCATTACATATATGTGAAACTACACCCAGTATTAACATAGAGTGATTATTTAATGCAGTGAGTGAATGTACTCTAAAATAGTAGACGAAACACGAATTTTCTGTTTAATTTGACGTTGACATTACAAGCCGTCAAACAAATATTTTTAATTCAATAAAAATGGCCGTTCTCCTAAATCTAAAGGAGCAAGGATGGTAAGTTTATTTTACAAATATTTAATTTATTGTTAATAATTTCATCTTTTTAACTGTTCATTATGAAAGTCTATTTATTAATTTATAATTTACATTGCAGGTATTTAAGCGAAGATGGATTGAAGAAGGTTTCCGAAGATGGCAAAGTTATCGAAGTAAAAGAATTAGTCAAAAGGGCGTTAGATGTAAGTCTATTTTTTATTTACAAATTAACATTTATTTGGGTCGTATTTGATGCAAAAAGAAGTATTTTCTTGAAGTAATGCTAATTTATTTATTCATCTTAACCTCACTTTACTACATAAGTACCTGACGTAGACAAATTAATTAAATAACTCAAACCGTTATTGGCTTTTGTTCAAATTGCGTAGCAGCTGCATTTTTAACTGTACTCAATTTATTTTTGGCAGATTGATTTACGAGAAATTAGTAGCGGAGTACTTCCGTTGGATTTTCTCAAGTCTGGAAAACTGGAAACACCCATAAATGGTGTCATACTGCAAATAGTAAAAATTCGGAATATATCAGCGCCAAAATGTAATGAAGAATCAAAAGCAGCACCCCGCTTACTGTTAATAGACTTTACTGATGGTCAAATATTATTGACCGGTCTCGAAATGGAGCACATTTCCTGTGTAAATATTAACACACCGCCAGGAACAAAATTTTTGCTAAAGGGTTCCATAAAAATCGTTCAAAATATGCTGGTCCTAACACCGCAGAAATTATTTCTGTCCGGTGGTCATGTTTCGGTTTTAGTGGAAAAATGGGAAACACAGCGAACTCTAGCAAAATATGCCAGTGGTAAATTGGATCTTGTTTTTAGATTTTTGACAATTATTTTAAAAAATTTATGTATTCAGGCATAAAAAAGAACAGTGGTTCGGGAGGACCACCACCATGGATTCCTTTTGGACAGAAAATGCAGCATTCCCAAACGGAGGCGGCATTCAAAAGTCTAAACGGTGAGAAAGTGAAGGAAATATCAAAAGAAAATGCAGATTTTTTGGTCGCTAGAAACGAAGCCATTCTCGAAGCAATAAAGCTTAAAACCAGAAAAATATTTGGTGGCGGTTCACGATATCTAATGGATCACAATGTTAAGAAAATTATGGACAAAGGCTATTCGGAAGAACAGGCTAAGATATCGTTAAAGTATTCACGGAATAATGTAGAAAAAGCAATGGGCAATTTAAAACGTCGTGATGAAAAATTATCGGCTGAACCAAATGGTCGATCGATGTTTATTAAAAATGGTAAAGAAGATCGTCCGATGCGAAAGGGCAAAATGGATGTTAGTGACGGTGCGAAACCTTCGGCTAAAGTATCTCTGTTCGATTTTCTAGAAGATAAAATAAAAATGCCACAGACAAGCAACTCAACAGTGCCTGCAGTTCAATTATCGTCTATAAAACCGGCAAAACCGTTGAATTCACTAAACAGTAATAAGTCTGAAGATTATTCATATAAAAAACCGTTTAGTAAGTCGGAAGAACCATCGTTAAATCGTGCGACATCAAGGCCGACAATAACAGATTTGCAAAATCAACAATCCTCGTCTGTTAGCCATAAACAACAATCATCGTTTCTACAGAAAAATAATTATTCGGACGAATCAAAATCAAAATTCGAGAATAATATATCGGCCAGTTTTGCCAGTCGACAGAAACGGGACGATGAACCTCGATCGAATCAACATGATATGAAATCGAACAGATCGACCAATTCTAAATACAATAATAATTTAGCCAATTCAGACTATTCAAGCAATAGCTATGGACATCAGTCCGATTCAAAATATAAACAGCACCAAAACATTCCACCAAGTTCGAAATCGAATTATTCGCATACATCGGCCGGACAAAATTATCAAAATCCATCAAAGTTTGTCAAGAGTAGATCTGATACGAATATGAATGAAACGGTAAGTGTTATTTAACCATATTAGGTATATTGACCTGTAAGGTTTAGGCATGTTTAGGTCATCTTGGAGTAGTCGTCCTAAAGATCTAAAGTTTCGTTGATCTTCGGAACTAGCAGCTTTGTTCGGGATTAAGCGCGAAAGTTTTGCAATTATTTTAATCACAACCGTTCGAAAGACTCGATCTTGTGAGGGCGGAAGACTTGCATGTCAATGTACAAGTACGTTTTTGTTAAAAATTACAAAATCGGCAAAGTGATATTTTTTTGGTACATTTTGAAAGGTTTTCAAATTCAGTACACTTTTTGGAAAGATTAGAAAGTTTTCGATGGAGACTGGGGAGTCTAAACCAGTTGTTTCTTATTTTAAGGATTGGAAGAGATTAAAATCTAATAGAAATATTACTTTTAAGAAAAAAATCAAGGATTATTATTTCACGTCATTCTAGTGGTTATTTCAAATCAATTCGTGGTTATTCTGCATCATTCTCGCGTAATTTCGAGTAATTCTTTTAGGGATTTTTTTTATAAGCGTTTTTTTTTTCCCCTCGGAAATGTTTAATTTTTCTGCTTCTTATTACAGAGTAGGACAACACCACGTTACGATGATAATAAAAACCACAATTACCATCAGTCATCAAATCAATCAGATCGAAGGTCAACCAAGCCTAATGTTACATCACAAAATGTTAATCAATTAATAGATTCAACGTCATCATTGAAAATATCTAATCCAAAGAGTACTCGAATTCAACCAAACTTGCCGCAGCATAGTATGCAACAACCACCTCAACAACAACAACAACAGCAACAACTATCTCAGTCGCAAAATAAAAATTCATTTGAAAAAGTATTTCCCCAAATTCCGAACGGTTTTGAATACAATCCATACAAAATTATGGGATTCCAAAATAAGGAAACAAATGAATTTGCGCTAAATGTATTGAAAACACAGAATTTCAAAAATATCCCACAACATGTTACCGCCGCTGTTTCGCATACACATCAACCACCACTACCCCCGCCACCACAACAACAACAACAACAACAAGCGCCACCACAGCCACAATTGCCCGAATCATTTGTTCCAATGCAAAATTTCAGTACACCCCCGCCACCACTGCCTAATAAACCGCATTTTATGCCGGCCAATAATATGCAGCCATTCAATTGGAATTGGAAAGTGAATGATGTGTGTTTTGCCAAGTACTGGGAAGATGGTCGGGTAAGTGCCTGAAAATCCATTTCACTGAAATCGATTTGTCAGAAAATTGATTTTTTTTTTAATAAATATTTTTATGTTACCAGTATTATCATGCTGAAATAACTGCCATGTCCAATAAAACATGTGTGGTACAATTTATGGAGTACGGTAACTACGAAGAAGTTTTGCTAACCGATTGTCTTCAAATAACGGAAGCAAACATTCAACATATTAATCAATACAATGGTAATTTACAACATCAAAATATGCATTATCCATCAAATCAGCATCATCATCGATTTCGCGGTGAACGACAAATGTATGTTCCTCCCGCCCAACGGACAACAAAATAATACCACCAAACCCCGCTACGGAACATCATACATCCATATTGTATTATTGTAGGTATGTTTGATATACTCTCGTGTACGCCCCGAACGATTATATTTCGTAAAAAGGAAAAAAAACAAAAAAAAACAAAAAAAAAAAATTAGTAAAAGTGAGTTTAAAAAAAAGTTCATTTGTTGCTTATTGGCTTCGTATTATTTATTGTGTAGCTAGGTATCACTTTTTATACTAAAAATTATTATTGACTAAAAGACAAATTGACCGAATTGTTTTTTTATCGTATTTGTTTATTACGAATTATATACTGATAATTTCATGTATGTACTCACACAATAAAAATGTTTTGTAAAATTTATTTAAAATTCCGATATTTTGTGTACTAAATAAGAAGAATGCTATCGAAGAGGAAGAAAAGAGAATAATGAATTGTTGCAAGGAAAGTTGACCCATTTCACACACTGCTGTGGCTGTGATGTCGTTGGGGCGCCCAAAATCCATTTTTATTATCAATTCCTTCCACACGACTATTCTTTAATCACATTTCTTACTTTCGTGTAATTGACATTTGTGTGCAAGAATTTTTCATTAGTTCCTGCTTAGCTTTAGTTGTATTGGTGTAACATCAATGTAAAATAGGTTTCGTTTATGCCTCAAATTACACTCCAAAACGACATCAGTGAGTTAAAAATGTTTGTAGAAATGTCTCTTCCCCCAGCAGACGCTTGCCTATAAAACAAGATTTGGGCGTCAATCGATAACACACCAACAACAGTGTGTGGAATGGGCCATTGAGTCTGTATCTGTAAATAGTTTGCTGTTAACGAGTAAAAATCGCTGTAAACTTTTTAGTAAGAAAATAGTTTTTTTTTGGGACATCAAACTTGGTCCTATACTTTTTAGTTTGTATGTAAATGACATGTCATCTGGTAATCTTTCTACTTTTGAGTTAAAAGAGAGTCGGGATTTACGGGAAGAGAGCTGAAGGCCACGCTATAATCACTAGCTCTACCAAATGGACAATGACGTAAGTGTTGCCAAAAAAAAAATCAAGATTGGCAGACAACCACGTGACGAGAAGGAAAAACTCACACCCCAACAGACATGTGTTTGAAACGAAAAAGATAACAAGGAAGACCGAAACTAAGGTGGTCAGATAGTGTGAACTGTAAAGCAAGAGCAATAGGAGCTCTCAACTGGAAGACGACCGTACAACACCGCAACCAATGGAGATGTCTACTTGAGGAGGACAGAACCCGACAATTGTTGTAAAGCGAATGATGATGACCTATTTGATTTATAAGGAACGTGACTATCTGCCATTTTTGTAACACCGCTAAGGGTCCGTCTAAGTTGCTCTCCTGAATTGTTAGTGATTTGTGGAAGAAATAAAGTTTAAGTGCAACAGATTGGAACAGTTGGGATTAATTATGCGTAATGAGGTGGATTTATTATAAAATTCGATTCCTTCGACAAATTTAGTAAACGAGCGATAATCTATCTGTCAACAAGAGACATACCGCATTAAAACGGGTAAATCAATAACAATATTACCATAACAACAATGCCCAAACAGAAATGATTTTCATTTCTATCGGAATTCGTTTACAGAACCTACAAAATACTGACTTCAATCTCCCAAACCACATACAAAAATGGAACTGGAACTAAATCGAGTGGACTATTGTTTTATTGGAACGACTTTACGGAATTGTCTAAAGCTCCTACCATACGAATACAAACAGCCACAGCATGTACCGGCAAACATAAAATAATTTATAGAACAATAAAATTAATGTGACAAATACTTTTTTCTCTCAATAGATTGCTGTTGGTGATCAAAATGGAGTTATTCAAGTTTTTTCTATTAAAAAACAAGACATACAAATACACTTTAAGACATTACCATCCGATAAAGTGACGAGTATTCAGCTTGGAGGATCTTCTTCGGGAAATGGTTGGTGTCAAATAGATTTTCTATTTTTTCTATCATTTCTTTTGTAGATACGGTAGCGGATAAGATATTTGTTGCATTGGAAAATAAAGTACGTGCTTATAACAGAAAGGGCAAACTGTTCTTGTCATTTGATACAAATATGACGGAATCCATAAAATCAATGTAAGTATTTTGGTATTTAATTTCCTTTTTTGGTGGTCAAATTCGTCAAGTGATGCCCAACATCTAAATTGAAGGTTTTTTTCGATGCTTCCACGCTTGCCCCCATTCCAAACCGGTCAAAAGCTTTTGTAGATTCAGTGTTTTTCCAAATCATTTATTTTTGCTAGCCAATAGCACCTCTGCGGTGAGTGTCCGAGTATCTGACTTTTATGCGTATTATGTGAAAGTGGGGACATTTCTGCTCTCGACGCAGTATCCAGAATGGTGATCTCTATTTCTCTGAGTTGAAGCTTTATCCACCGAAATAAAATCTCAATCAATTTATTGTTTTTAGATTTGACAATTTACATAAAAAATATCCTAATCTATAGGTTTGTCACCGGAAATGATTTGATGGTATGTGGAAATCATGTCTACAATCACTATCGAGATCTCAAGGACATCGGCTCATATTTATGCGGTGATACAATTGTAGATGTAGCAGCTTTATGTCCCACTAATGTTCATAACCTTACACTGCCATTATTGTCCGATAAATTTTGAAAATGAATTTTATCTTAGACTAGCAGAATTATAACGGCATTAGCATGCTCCGGTCGAGTTCTTCGTCTATTAGAACATTGTCGCGTAAGACAAACTATCGAATTGGATAGCGTTCCAACAGTTTTGCACGTTCCAAAGGATAAAATTGGCGATAAATTGCTATGTGGATTTGCCGATGGAAAAATAACTCAATTCAAAATTGGCCATTTAAATTCGGAAAGTAAAACAGAGAAAGAGGAATGTTCCGCTTTCATACTTCATACTTATATGTTTTAGTTAAAGAAGAAATTCTAGTGAAACCGTATGAAAATGAAAGTGCCGTCACATCTTTGGATACTTATGATCTGTTGGGTGATGGTAAAGTTGAATTATTGGTAGGACGTCGGGATGGGACTGTTGAGGTTTTTAGTTTACCATCAGAAGACAATGAAATGGATATTGAGATCAGGCAGCTGTATAGTGATGTAAGTATGGTGGAAATATTCCCAAATGAGCAATTTCCATATGGATGAATTATCTATTCATATGATAATTAGGAGGGTTGGACCAACATTTGAATCTTAGAAAAAAACTCATAAAAAACAATAAAAATTTCAGAATTTTCATGAAAGTATATCGAGCATCCAAGGTGGATGTGTTTTTGCAGCCGGTCACACTGAAGCGGTTGTCTGCACCTATACAGGACGAATTTTTGGTTTAACAACGCAATGTATTAAGCTAAGTTTAAGTGACAACAATAATCCATTAACAAGTTTATCGTTTGATGCAAAAGGAAGAATCACTAAGCTTAGGTAAGTTAATTTTTGTTTAAATTTATTGGTCATGACTTAAATTATATTATTCCAAACAATCCCAAAAATTTCCCACGATTTGTTTTCTATAACTTTACAAGACAGTATGGAGTATTTGGTTCATTTTGTTCGGACACCAAATTTGGGATTTGGGCTTATTTTTATCCTAAACTCCTAATGATTTCGTATTCAATTTGTATTTTTCTTACTTGCCGAATAATTTTACTGGAATGAATTACATCTCTAACTGGGTTATGGGTGAAAACAAAAAGATTAAAATTTTCTTCCAAAAAAAAAATCAACAGAACAGTCCGATCAATGGCAATCGCACAAAGAAGAGCAGGAAAAAGTAAAACCAGAGTGTCGAATCAGAAGAATGGCGTCGTAAGTGAAGTTGAGTGTAGTGAAACAATTGCGATATACTAACAAAACAGTGGCGACTCGTGACACTAAAGCCATCAAAATTGTTATTTAAGAAAGTAAGAAAGAAATCGTAAAGCAATGATCCTCGAAGGTCAACAGATGTTCAAGTGTACCAAATTATATGAGGATTTTTTGATTTAGAGCTCTGATTCTTATTTTATTTATCATTTTATTCATAGTACGCATATAATGGACCTGGTAGTTCACTCACGATCACGAGTTAGGTTCACATTTTCAACTTTTATTAAAAAAAAAACAAAACTAAGAAATTAACATGGCGTCATGGAATTTATGGCGTCATTGTAATTACATTTAGTAAGATCAAAATGACATGGTATTGCTGGTTGAATTATCAGTGATTCACCTTTGCAATCCCTTTGTTTGAAGACATCTACACAATTTCCATGTGTATTGATAGAACTAACTCTGTCAGCAAAAAATCCCGTTATCGTATAACACACATCCGGTTCCATTTCCACTGTATGTCGTTTTCCACTGTGATCTTTGTGTTCGTAGAAAGTCGCCTTAATTTTGCACTCGGCCAATGTTAAGGAGTACATGTACAACATAATCAGTATAATTGGCAATGAAAATATGTGTCGATTCATTGTTGTGTTGATTTGATTACCACCGAAAAATTTTACTTCAAAATAATTGCAATTTTAAGTAACGGTGAAGTTTATGAAGAAAACGTTTTAGAACGCGTCTTGATCTTGACTAAATATTATGTAGGTTATCAGAAGTTGTGTAATAATGATGAAAATATGATGAATTCATTTATATGACGTTATGTTAGGGAAAAAAAGCAGAGTTGCATCGGAATAAGTGCAAAAATCTACACAGTCAAAAATCGATCACTTTCGAAACTTAATTCTATTGTTGGATGTTTGGACTTTATAAAAATAAATTGATAAAACATAGGCCGGTTAAAAAAGCCATACTATTAATTCGGATGTGACGTCAGAATTTTTAATATATTGGCAGTTCACTCACGTGTTATGTAAACATTTATTGTACGCAAACAAATTGTCTATTCAAATATTTATATCTATTTTTTTTTATTATTTATTTATTTATTTATTAACACAATCCCATAGAATTGATAGCATCATTGAAACCACAATCCGAAAGATCAAAATGACATCCTGTTCCTGGTTTTATTACCAATGATTCACCTTTGCAATCCTTTTGTTTATAAACTTCCGCACAATTTCCATGTGTGTTAAGGGAACTAATTTTATTAGCAAAAAATCCTTCAATGGTATAGCAGACATACGCGTCCATTTCCATTGTATGCTGTTGGCCTTTATGATCTTTGTCTTCGTAGAAAGTGATATCAGATTTGCATTCGACCAATGTCAAAGAGTACATCATAATCAGTACAATAATTAGCAATGAAAATATGTGTCGATTCATTGTTGTGTCGAGACAAATTTTACTTCAAAATAATTCCAATTTTAAGTAACTGTGTAGTTCACGAAGAAAACGTCTTAGAACGCGTCTTGATCTTGACTAAATTTATGTAGGTTATCAGAGTTGTGTAATAATGAATTAAAATATGAAGAATTGACTTATATGACGTCAGTAGGTTAGAAGAAAGAAAACAATTGCAACGGAATGAATGCAAATGGCTACACAGTAAAAAATCTATCACATTTGAAACTTATTTTATTAGGTAGTTAGGAACCAATAATATTCAATTTGACACTGCGCACTATGCATTGCGCAACAACTTAAAGAAACAACAATAAACAGAAGTATACAAATTGGCGCATAAATGCAATTGATGTAGTCATAATGCCTCTCCAAATCAAAGTGCAATCCGCGAATCCTTTCTGCCCTTCGGAAAGAGAGACGAAAAAAGTCGGTCGGGCAATTAACGAGACTCAGACCAAATACTTAAAGATGTTTAGAAGTCATAGAAGGAACCCCACGAATATAAGTAATTGGCCAATACAATTTCGAAGGAGTAAGTAATTGTACTGTAAGCGACAATAATATAAATGCTACAATTAAGCAGAAGATTTACAGCAAGAGCCAACAGAAGTTGTTATACGAACATAAAACTGCTTAGATCCAAATTTTTGATGACAAAAAAAAACACAAAACTAAGATTGTGCTCACTGCAGCCAAAACATCGACTTTGAGTTCAAAATGGTTTCTTTGTAATCATAAGACAAATATACGAATCAGTCGTATGCAGTGACAGAACGTACAGAATCAGAATAAATCACGAGATAGAACATTTATTGAATAGAGCACCACATTTGCTCGTTTTATAAAATCTCAAAGAATTCGATGGATTTGGCATATTGAGCATATGAATGAGGATAGAATGCTGAAGAATATTTTGTCAAAACAAATCATCGGTGACATGACACGGGAGAAGGAGGGGGGGAATGAAGTGGAAAAGAACTTTGAAGATTTTGGTGTAAGATTTTTTTTAAAAACTAATACAATAAATAATTATAATTTATTAACACAATGCCATTGAATTGATAGCATCATTGTGACAACAATCCAAAAGATTAAAATGACATGTTGTTCCTGGTTTGATTATCAATGATCCACCTTCGCAATCCTTTTGTTTGTAAACTTCAACACAATTTCCATGTGTGTTAAAGGAACTAATACTATTAGCAAAATATCCTTCAATGGTATAGCAGACATACGCGTCCATTTCCATTGTATGCTGTTGGCCTTTATGATCTTTGTCTTCTTTTGCACTCGGCCAATCTCAAGCTGTACACTATAATCAGTACAATTGGCAATCCGAATATGTGTTGATTCATTGTTATGCTGATTTGATTACCACCAACTTTTTTTTTACTTCAAAATAATTGCAATGCACGCTTAACGATACAGTTAAGTAACGATGAAGTTCATGAACAATAACAATATGCTATAGAATGCATCGTGATCTTGACTAAATATAGGTTATCAGAAATTGCACAATAATAAAACAACAGAATATGGAGATGTTATTCATTGGCTGAATTTTTTTATGATGTTCAGAAACTCCCCCCATTTGCATCAGAATAAATGCAAATGTCTACACAGTAAAAAAAATCTATCACCTTCGAAACTCTTTGTTGACAAACTTATTCTATTTAGTTATACATGGTGATCTCTATATTGTTTAAAGTGGAAGCCGAACCATCCCATAGGTAAATCAGTGACCTGCTAATCGAACTCCCTAAATATTAATCGAATTTTTAAAATACGTATTGGGTTTTTTGGAGGTAAATTGGTTTTTTTCCCTCCGTACAATTTGTATGATTTTGTACCTACATATGTACATAAGCGCAGCTTTTTTCTATCAGTGTACTGACATCAGTGGTGTGTTGTTTAATTTTTAAATTATTAGCGAATTTATGTACATATTTAAAATAGAATGACTTGAATGTAAACAAAACTATTGTACAAACAGTTGCGGGGTTTTCACATTACATATTAAGAAGCTAATGTCAACATCATAGTTTTATTGAACAAAAAATTAGAGAGAGAATTGAATGTGCCAACATTTTCGGTGGCGAAACGTTTTATTTATTTATTTATTTCAATTACATACAAAAGCATAACTAAACTGAACTAAACATAGACTAAACTAAACTAAATTAAGACTAAGACTTAACCTTAATCGAAATTATAAAAAGCGCTACATGTTTTTAAACAACTCAAAACTCTTCTCCCTGAAGATGCCGGTTGTGGCACTTTGTCTAATTCTAATGGGAATTGAATTCCAAACTGTGATACAACGAACGAAAAACGAGAAATGCATAAGAGCAGTAGCATGTACTGGTAAGATAAGATTTTCCGTTCGTGCCGTAGAACTAAAACGTAACAGGTTGAAAAGATAAGAAGGGGTTTTATTTTTGATTAAATTAAATAGGTATAACACAGAACGCCAAGTTAAAAACGACAAAATATTACAACCTAGAATCCTATCCTGATATTCAGACACGCTGTTGTACCGACGGATTTTATACACAAAACCTACACACGCATTAAAAGCTTTTTGGATAATTTGCTGCGACTCGAAACGTCAATTTTTTTAACTAACTTAAAGTCTAGAACTCTAGGAAAAACAAGTAGAAAACTAAAATTCTAGACTGACCATACAAGGCAAGAACATTTTTATCTAAATACCCCCACTTTTGTATGATGAATTTTAACAGTCCGAGTTCAGGACACACAAACTGTTCTTTAATGGTGTTTAGAAAGAGAGAGATGATTTAAGCAAAATTTTTTCAAAGATCATAAATTTATAAAGAGAGATTCTCATGATGATAATAAAATTAAAAATTTGCTAGGGCTGAAATTGACGATCTCGAACATAAAGTGTCAAAAGAAAGGGAACGCTACCAACTGTCTACTCAATCACTTTCGGATGGATTGTCTGCAATTCCAATTTTACCAATCAATGATTCGGTAAGTATTTTTTTTTATGCCAGGGTTCATGTTCAGGTTGAATTTCTGGTGTAATTTTTAAATTTAATTTGAATTTAATATGTAAATAGATGGTACTTTGCAAAGAGGATGCATCCTATAGTTTAACCATAGAAATACCATCACCAATTGAATTTGTTCTACTTCAAAGTGATGTACCAATTAAATTATTGGACGTAGATAAAAATACGGCCGTAATTAGTTTTAGCACATGTGATCCGATGGTAATTTTACCCTCATAAATAAGTGTCACGAAACAATATCAATTAACAATAATTATTAATGTTAAAGAGTGGCAACCATATGCTGGCCACATATCGATGTCAAATTGATACAAATCGTGTTGATTTGAAAATACAAACAATCGAAGGATATCATGGAACATTGTGTGCGTATGTGACACCAAATTTACAGCCAAAGGTGTCGCAAATGCGAAAGTATATTATTCGACCGTTATCGATGCATATGAGAATACACAAATTCGACGAGACAAGGTAATGGAATTTCTGAAAATTTTTAACATTTTTAAATTTAACAATTACTTTTTAGACCATACAATTCGTTAACATTAAAAGGATCTTTTAGTCAAGCGGAAATGCATAATTGGATCACATATTGTATACCAGAAGTTCCCGAAAAAATGAATTCCGTAAATGGTGAGAAAATTATTTTGTATTTTAAAAATGTCTTTGCTGGAACAATGCTGCAGTGTGAATACAGGTCAGTATTTTTATTTATTTTTTTATTTGTAATTATATCTAAGAATACAATAGACATTGTGTTCCACTTTCATTATATTTTGATCCTCTATATTTGTCAAATATCCCGATTTTTATAAGAGAAACAAAGTGTTAAAGAAGGAATACACAATATGTGTAGAACTGGTAGGTAAATTTTGATTCTTCCAGAGTAAAAAGAAGGAGACTGAAAGAGTTCCTTACTAGACATAGGCAGTTTAAGACGTACATGCGCGGGATGAATAAAACGGTAGAACTAACCCGCCATTTCGGAAAAGAAACGTTAAGGCATTTGGAGGATGTCATCGGAAATATGTAAAATCTTTTCTGAAATTCCCCAATACTGAAGTTCATTTATCTTGTAAGCTGGTTAGAACATTCAGTAATGAGAATTGGACACTATGAAGCGACAAATATAAAATATGTGGATGATTTAAGCAAAATGCATCTAAAGATGGTAAAATGTGGTGAGACGCTGACCAGTACTCAAGATTAACATCGAATTTAATGATAAGTGAATGCATACAGACCTAATCCAGATTTATACAAAAATATTCTGTGTTGTGAAGAAAAATAGTAGAAAAATATCAAAAATAGTTCCTTTTGTGACATTTAGTATAAAGATAGAGGCCATTTTGTATTTGGGACTTTTATAAAATTGGTCACCCATTTTTCTACTCCACATTCATTACAGTCAATCTAATCATTTTGTGAGAAAATCTAAACTCAAAAATTTTCTATTTTTTCAATTTTCAGCAAAGGCCAAGCTGATTTTAAAACAGAAAACATAACGACAATATGCATTTTAAAGGATGTCCTAACCAAAAATGCCACAATGAAAAGAATTAAGCTAGAAATAGCGACAAGTACAAAAATGGACAAATTCTAACCAAAGAAGAAAAAAATTATTTTCTAATCTTTTCAGATATAAACGAATCAAGCATAGCATTTATGATCAAACTGATCGAACCGCAATTACAGCAATGTCTAAAAACTAAGGAAGAGCATAAATTTCTGGTGGCCCTTATGGATCTGGACATACGAAACGATGAAGAAATGAATTGTCTATGTGCCGAGTATCAAGATATAATCATCAGAAAAACTGAAATCAATCAAGCGAACAAAACCAATTCTATGATTCTAGATCAGATTTATGGTTTGCTAACCGATTGCTATATTGATCGATACAAAATTAAGGGAATTAATGTAAAAACGAAAATTCCCCAACTAATTCAATTGTTTAACGACTACAATTATGATCGGTTGGTGACGTTCTTTATGGGCACCGCTTCGGCCATTCACGAAGAAGAAGACAATGACGATACTTTTGATGAAATACAAAGTTTTGACTAAAATATTTTTTTATTGTTTTTGGAACACAACACACCAATTACCCTGATCATAATAGCTTCGAATTACTTCTATCGTACTTACTTCAGTACAGATCGTTTCCAATTCATTTTCCTCAAACACATGATAATATCGTAAAAATGTCTCACGACGATCCCGATCGTCTGATTTCAATTTCCACGGCACCAAAATGTCCTGATGCACAAATTGTGTACGATTTGTGTGTACCGGCAAACCATCCGTATATTCAACAGTTCGATCTGTGTCTAAACATAGATTTGGTTTATTGTTCCGTTTATTCTGTCGTAGATAGCTTGACTTTTTATTTTCTAATTGTTGATTTTTAGCCCACACATAAATTAGACCTTTGCCGCCAGCTACCAATATGCGAGCCATTTCTTGAATGGCTTGTAGGCGACGTTCCTATTTTCATAAATTTATCATTGTGCAGTGTCTTATTTTTCTTTATTTTACATACTTTGGATGCTAAATGATGGATTACGGCTATGCTTATGCATCCATCTACTGAATTTGATTTGATGGGTAAATAGAGGCAATCACATTGGAATACGTTAAGTTGCCTTTCACGACATACACCTAATAAACCGCGACTTCGATCACAGCCTATCTGTAATTAGTTTATTATTATTTTTTTTAACACTCCCTTGAGGCTTTGTTTATCGATTAAATCAAATTATCTGACTAAAACTTATGTGTGCTGCCTACACAGCCTAAATCTAAGCCTATTAAATGTTTGTTCTAATATTTGATGTTTTGTTCACGAATTGAAGTTTGTAAAAACCAGACACTGATAGCTTTTAATAGATTTTTTCCATTAGTATTTTCGGTTTGATTATTTTCGGTGATTTAGAAAAAATTATTTAACAAACAGGAAGTCCGAAACAGTACAGTAAATCTCAATTTAATAGTTACCAATACAAATCCAAATATCAAAGCGGCGTATCATTTTAGAAATGAGAGAAGATTAAAATCACGCTCCCTCCCCTTTTGGCTATGAGCAAAGATTTCCTATGCTAGATAGTTCGTCTGGTATGTAATGCTAATTGCTGAGCCTCTTTTTGATCTGAGCGTATTTGTGTTATTTATCGTTTTTTTTTTCTACTTGGCAATAGCATCGTCGACGACGTGAATACGTCTGCTAAACTAAGATGGGGCCGTGCGCGATTTGATAAATGTAACAAACGATAACATCTGACTAGAGAAAAATGGCGATAAAGGCCAATGTTCGACCCAGTTCATTAAGTTTAGGTGGTACAAATTTAAAAATGTCTCCACTTTCTTACAAACTAACCAATCAAATAAGTTGATTCCAATTTTGTACCTAAAATCTAGTATAGTAGTGAAATTGGTACTTACCTTTAAAACATTCTCGTTCAGGGCCAAATATTTTCCATTTCCACAGCCAATATCTAGTAAAATATTTCCAGCCGCAAAACTTTCAACAAATTTTTCAACTGCTGGCCATGGTGTATGCCTGGTCTCACTGAAATGATTGGCTATTTCATCATAAACCTATCAAATGTTTACTAATTTACTATAATTTTTAAGTCATTTTTAGAATGCCAATTTACTTTATGCACTTTTTCCATCTCCAACGTCGACGGATGATCAATTTCTGTTGTTTTTTTATCTTCACTATTCTTTTTAAAGGTATCACATAATGCCGGGTAGTCACATTGACATTCATCCATTTTAAGACTGCACATAGAAAAGAAAAAAATTTTAAAAATCTACCACAGCACAAATTCACTTCTGAACAAACCGTCTAAAAGTAAATGATATTCGAGTGGCTCTTCTTGTCACAGTTAAACCACGTTCTGCCCTAAATACAATATCCGTTTTTCTCGGCGTTATGCCATGTGTCCAACTGTATCGACATTCATTTGCCATTACCAACATAGACCGTTGTGGAAGACACACGTTTACATGGCGACCATCAGGATGACGAAATTCCATTACAACATCACTGCCCAACGAAAGGGATAGAATTGGATTTTCAAATGCACTGTGTGTATCCACGTGTGGCGGTATTCCTTGGCCTGGTTCATATTTATTAATGGTCAGTTGGTTCGGTTCACTAAACGGCAAGTTAGGTAGTTTTTCTCGAAGTCTTGACCACAGTTGATTACATTCGGCAGGAATTTTTTCTTTCAGAGGTGCATTTGGGTCAACATTGTTTGTGCCATACAGAAATTCGAATCCATAATGTTTCACAAGGCGATGTTTTAAAGTATTTGCTGGAAATTCGATAAATTTTCTTTGTTCTTGTTATTTGCCAACATTGAATTACTCTGAATATATGACAATGTAGGATAGAGAATTGACTGGGACCTAATCTTACAGTATATTCTCGATTAGATATCAGACGACATAGGTGTATTCTGCACTTAAGTTTATCTAAGATCTAGAGCAAAATTGAAAGATAGAAATTCTCTGAACACCACAAACTGAGAACGTCTATCGCTCTTTCTTCGAGCAAAGTCATTGAAACTTTGATTTGGGCTGAATCTAGATCAAAATTAATAATCAAATTTTCTGAATTTTATTAGAAATAAATGGTTGGCAAGACAAAACGGAATCAATAATCATTAACAAACAAAAATTGTTAAATTAGACACTCACTTTTTTCATCCATAGTACCATCCAAACTAATGCACTTCAATAAAGATTCTTCTTCCACATTATCAACAAAATCTTCCAAAAGAAATAGTCCCGCTGGCATTTCGCGCTCCCACATATTATCAATTGTTGGAACTATAAAGGTTAAAATAATTGAAACAAAATCTTAAAAGGTAAATCTGAATATAAAAAAAACACATACCATTCATGCAGTACGACAAATATAGAACGCCGTCGTTCTGTGCTAGTTTTATTTTGCCATGTAATCCACAATAAATAGATTGGGAACTAGAAATATTAGAACATTTAATGAAACAGTATGACTTTCCAGGAATCATAACAATTTCGTTGACAATGCCAAATTCAATAGCATGTTCCAGTAGTAATTCCTGTTGTAGTCCTGTCGATAGGCCTGCATTGCAAACGGCTAAAAACTAACGAAAAGATATTAAACTTCTTATCGAATAACCTAATAAAAATTCAAGAACATTGAAAAAAATGGAGATTAATAAAAAAAGAAGTTTTGAGTTATGAGCTGAAAAATTAGAATTTAAGAGGTGCTTATGATAAAAACCAAAATTCTTATAAGCAGTCCAATAATACTGGTAGAATCCATCCATAACCTAAAAAGGATATAGAAGCTAATGCCGTCTTTACCTGTGTTGGACTATCCGTGCATTCTATGTTTGTTTCGTTGGATATTAAATGTTGGCATCGTTTTTGTTTTCTTAATATTTTTCTTTCAACAGTTTTCGATAACATTTTTGGACAAAATCAAAATCATTTAACCGCAATGACCACCATTGAAAAAACTCTGATTTTATATAAAAACGTTGGAATCAGCCATTACATTACACTAAACGGCCTCATTAAGATGTCATCAATTTGTTTACTCCATTTTCTCCATTCAGAAGGGCGTTTCTGTTTTTGTTTGTTTTTTTGTGCATTTTGTTTAACGAAAATGAAATTTATAAATTATTTAAGTCTATTGTTTATTAGCTGCTTATATCTAAAAGAATGTACTGTTAAATATCTTGCAGTTGCATTAGAATTGTTATTAATTAATTTCGATATATTTTAGGTTCTGCAATTTGGTGTTATAGATGCACATCAGCCACGCCTGGATGTGCTGATCGTTTTAATTGGAGAGGTATTGGATATTTGGGTGATCCATGCCCCGAAGACAATGATGTCTGTATCAAAATTACAGAAAAGAAAGGAGGTACGGTATTTTAGTTAAACACTACTCTGAAATCCTAAAATTAGGATTAAATTTCCTTCAACAATAATTGGAGTGTCTGTAAATTCCATCCCAATATTCTTCGTTAATTATTAATTGGTTTTCAAAATTTACAGCTTCTGAAACAATTACCCGTGATTGCCTTAGCAGCGTTCGAGATTTTCGTACCGACATACCAGCCGATCATTACGAAGGTTGTCGCAAAGCTGCCAAAGATGTTCGACTTGCCCATTATGTTTTCAATAATACAATCAAAGAGTTAGACATCCGACGAGATCATTTTGATTCAACGGAATTTTGTTTTTGTTTCTTAGACCATCGATGTAACAGTTCGAATTCATTGCAGCTCTCTCTTAAGATGATTGGATCGTTAGTTTTGATTGGTATATTTGCCATGAGACAATTATTTACTTGTTAGTTGAGGATTTAGGAATTTAGGTAATTAGGCGTAAAATTTGTAAATATTTTTAAAAAGTGAAAATGTTTATATCAATTATTGACATATCAATCGAATTGATTTTTGTACCTAATAAATAATTTTTTAATAAAACTTCTTTTGTTGGAAGTTGTCGAGCATCACAAATTATGTTGAAAGCCCTTGACTCAATTCAATATTTCCACCTTTAGGTCCAACTGCGGTATTGATTACTGTCGACGCAATATAAATGAGACTTCTTCAACCACTTGTTCCTATATTTGTCATGTCGAGTGATTTCTACGTTTCAATTTTACAATTTTACTATTAAGACAATAAGTCAATTTTGTTTGGGAGCATTTCTAGTAAATTATTGTAATACTTCTGGAAATGGAAACATTAAAAGAACGGTCGAGTCGGAAATTTTCTCATCCGATGCCAATGAACTGTACTTTTCAAAATATAAAAGAATTATTTAAGAAAATTGCATTTATTAAACAACAACAATTAGCTCTAAAATCGCATCAAAATCATTAGGCGTCAATACCATCAAATTCAATCGGTTTGAAACGCTTTTTCTTTTGCGCTCCCATAAATGCGTGATTCGAAAAATAATACTAAAAAATTAAAAATTATTGTTCCCGCATTAATATCAAAAATAAGAAAACGAGTTCTAATTCCTGTACAGTATTTTCTTTTTTTTTTCTTCCCCGGTTTTAAGTATTTGTGTAGTAACATAGGTAGTAGTAGGTATTGCTTCTATTAAGACATCACAAGTTTATTGGTTTTTTGTTTTTGTTTTTGTTTTTTTTTAATAAGCAAATCGTAATTCTTCACGATATCCGAGATTCTCCAAATTCGGTTGACACGCATAGTTGATCATTGGTGGCGGACCACACATCAGTACAATAGTTTTTGGTGATGGTGGATATAAATGCTCTTTGATCATTTCCTCGCTAATGAATCCTTTGCTATATTTCCATTCTAAAAATGTCCCCATTAGTTAAATTTGCTATTTTTCATTGTTATGAGCGAAAAAAAAATGTTTTCTTTACCTTCAGAAACGGTATCCAGAGTGTACCAAACTTTAAATCGTAATGGATGTTCTTTTTCCAAAAAATCTAATTCGTTTCTCAGCAATATGTCGCTTTCAGTCTAAAAAATTAATCATAAAATGTTTACTACAAATAGAAACTAAATTTAAGAAATAAGCGGCGAGCATTTCTAACACATCTTCCCACATACAAAAAAAACCGACCCACCCGAAAATAATAAGCACTCAGGTTGCCATTTAATGTTCGATCGGGATCACCTATACACGGAAGCAAAAATTATCCCACTAGTGAAAAAATTACTTCACAGCCTGCTTCAAAGTCGACCACCCATATAACGGGGTCATTACGAAACAACATCCAACACCAGTCACATCAGAAATCATCTCACCACAAAACACAAATCAGAAATTTCCAACTATTTTCAATCCGAAACAATAGACCAGCAAAAATATACAGAGACCATCAAGATAATAGATAAAAACTATGTCCTCGGGTAGAATCCCCCCCCCCCCCCCCGAAACGATGCTGGGCACAACTCAGATCTGGCAGATGTAGACTACTAAATAGTTGACGACATCTGTCCCAAGGTGCGAAGCAGACCCACATGATGTACAACACCTTTTTAAATGTACCAGACAAACCACTCAGCTATATGTTGAAGTCTTATGGACAAATCCCCTAGCGACTTGGTAGAACCATAATCACTGAAGACTACTGCTAAAAAAAAAAAGCTCATAATAACCAGTAAATAAATGAAATCCAGGAAAAGACAAATTATCAACGTATTTTACAGCACAGTAGATGGAGGTTTGTAAGTTCAGTATAAGTCGTCAATGGACTCACAGGACTGAATGGCTTGATTATATTAGGAAGGAAGACGGAACATGATAAAACTCTTCATACTTTCACATGCAAAACACCAAGATCGTTCAGCGGATTTTGTTCCTCCTTTTCTTTCTACAAGCAAATTACCGCTTAGGCCAAGGCAACAAACACTGTCTACCACGAGCTGTAAATTATTTGGGAATCTACGAGGTTGTACCCCTAAAGTGGTGAATAGCGGAATTCTCCGATATTAAAGCAAAAATGTAGTTATCTGGATATTTGACAAAAATTCTTACTTGATTTGCAAACAGTAAGGCCAATTTAGTGGAATCCTCCGTACGTTTAAGGATTTCTCTTGTAAGCTGCAACATTGGTGTGATTCCAGTTCCTCCTAATTAAGTAAAAAAAAAAATTATTTCTGAATAATAAAAAAAAAACATTCTCAACCAACCTGCAATCATATTAACAATTTCCGTTGAAACCGAAACCGGTGGATCTTTTCGCAATTTCTTAATGGAAAATTTCCCACTTCCGATGTACTGCAATTTGCCGGTTGGTCCTCTAAATGCAATTGTATCGCCCACCTTTAAACTATCAACATATTGGGACATTTTACCGCCATCCGGAAAACGCGGATGAACATTAGATTTGTACACTTTAATCACTAAATCAACGTAGCCAACATTGTCATCACTGGAAACTGGTGTATAGGCACGTATTACAAGTTCCTCATTAATGGTGGCAATCAAATGGATATGTTGACCAATGGGCAAACCGAGAACATGATCTCGTGACGGTAATTTAAATCGAAAACGACGTGTATCGTGACTGATTTCCTCTTTCTCGATCAATGGCAGCATATACTTTTCATTTGGATCGAGCAAGGTTTTCTTGAAAATTGTTGTTTTCGATTCGGCTGTGGGTTTCTTTGATTTTGGTTTTGATAAAATGAATTTTACAATTACTGTGCCAGCTATCACAGCAATTACGCCCACGACAATCGGCAGAATCTAAAAGAATACATAAATTTTAGGAAATATGGGTCAAATTTATAAATTTAAAAATAAATCTCTCGCAATAATTTATTGTTTTATGATTGAGCAAGTGTTCCATACTGTTTGTTAAGATTTACCGCACAAACATAGTGGTCAGCGGTAATGTGGTGATGTTAATTTGGCTGTGAAAATTATTGTTCAGTCGAGTAATGTACATGGGAGTGTGAAGAGGATAAATTAGTAGTGATCGATCATAGAAATAACGAGAGTACGAGGCATTGTACTGTTGAAGAATTCTTTGGAACATCAGTCGGTATCGGGACTCCGTCGGAATAAGAATACCAATGTCTTATTAGTATAGTATTACTTAACCCCCCCCCCCCCGTCAAAAGATGGAATAGTCCTCTTTAGAATTGATTAACGAAATTTAATGTTCAGCTAAAGGGCAGGTACTCATAGTTCACGAATAAATAATGTCCAATTTTAAAATTTCGTCCTTATTCGCTCAACCAATGAATGATCTCCTCAACTGACTGGAGGAGACACAAAGCTTCATTTGAAGTTGTTTTTTTCTTCGGAATTAGTCAACAATACTAAAAACTACCTACATCTTCTATTACAACTCTAGACTTGACTATACGACGAATTTTATTTTTGACTGAAATGTTCGGACATCTGGAACGTAAGCATATCCGATTGAGCTAGTAGCCGACCAAATGCCTCAGTTGAACGAGTGGTTGCGTTTGAAGCAGGAGGTCCCGGGTTCAAGACCTACTAGGGGAGTGAAACATGATGTGGCATGTTGATGTGAATCTGAGGCCGGGTGGTTGGATTGCACATAAAAACAGTCTAAATATTTGCAATTATCTCAAGAATGACAATGCTTAAAGAGTGGCGGTGGAATGGCGAGCATTTGTAAGGTTTCCAGAAAAGGAAACACATCAAGTGCTGCAGTTGTTTCACACAAAAAGTGTGAATTGAGATAAAATGTTAACAGAGTTACAGTAAACGTGGAATAACTATGGACCCGAAAAAAGTGGTCTCTTCTGGGTGCAATAAGCACCACTACCCTAACCTAACCTAGTAGCTTTGAACAAATGCCAATTTATTTATAATTTTGAGGCGAATATATTGACTACCCATACAGATTGAAATATCCTGTTTGCTAATCGGTAGAAAGCCGCCTTAAAAACGAAATCCATCTGTAGAAAATAATGAATTCGATCCATAGGTGCATTTTGTCAATTGTCATCTTTATTTAGACAGTCTAACCAACACTTTTTTTGTTATCTCTAGTGATCTCCTACTATCATCAGGTATTATATTCATTAGAATTTATGACACACGTGTTTTGGATCCATTCTTTAGGCCATGCCATACGCTGTTGTCATTGGACGCCCAAAATAGATTTTATAGAGAATTTTACGTTTTACCTCCCGACGGTCTTGCCTATAAAACCTGTTTTGGACATCTAATGACAACAGCGTGTGGCATGGCCTTGCGCACATGGCCTGTTTCTTTAGAATCCACATAGTAATCTGCCAAGATAAAAATATTTTTTGTCAATTCCTAGTGGAATTTTCAGATAGATTCATTTCAAAAGAATATTGTAAGGTTGGTTCGATCCACTCCATCATACTATAGGCGATCATTTTCATTCATCCAGTAAGTTGTTGTCTTGTCCTAGGTACAAGGTACAAGTTTCAGTGATTAGACATTTGAAGGAAAATGCCCAAATGAAATTTTATGTGCAAAAATTCCCTCCTCCTTCCTCTAAGAAAAAGCATAAATCTTGTAAATGAGCATTAAAAATAAAAATGCTATTTGGCATTTTAAAATGCTCAATAATTAATGATCACACCATTTTGCTTTGCTTCAGTGAATATACATAATTTTGGCTTGGACTCGGTATAAAAGTGAAAATAATCTATTTGCGTGTACATTATGACAAACGACTTGTACGAGTACATAGTTAATTATGATAATTTACGTTATTGTTTTTTTTTTCTTGTTTTTTGTTGAGTAGGTTCGTACATTTACATTATATTACGTAATCATTGACGACAGGTTGAAAATAAAAATAAATAACACAAATAATAATCAAGGATAACTGTAATAATTATAGTTTTTGTTTAAATCTTTAAGAATATTAAACTTACATCGTACGAGAACATGTTTTGGACCCAATTCAGTAGTTAGTTAGATAAAACAACACCTTTGTAACACACTCTACAATTAACACTAATCCAATTTTACTGATAAAGAAATTGTTTAGTAGATAACAAACTCTACATTAATTTATTTTATTACTAGACAATAATATAATCTAATAAACTATGTACAAAAAATTATGTTAATAAAAATGAATTTTGTGAATGATTATTACAAATACAAAAACTGTTTGGAATCGAACTTTTGAACTGTAAAATGTTTCCGATTCTGTGTCTTGTCTAGCATTTACTAGTTGATAGCACACTACTTACATGATTAGCAGTTACAACCATACTGCGTATTTGATCAATTTATTAAAAAAAAAATTAGTTTTTTTTTTTTATTTATTCCAATCCATAAACACACTGTCCTTGAATGGGTCACAACGCCAATATTTCTATTAAAACGGCGACTGTGTGATTATTTAATGTGTTTCCCGTTTCGTTTATGTTACCGCATACTAATTTGCTCGGTTAGTTGGTTGATTGATATATTTTAACTGTGCCTGTCTACTAAAAATATAAATTTGTGATAAATTTTTATTTTGTTTTTGAGTTAAAACAGAAATACATTTGCGATATGTTTACATAATTTGACAGAATTGGTAAAAAGAGTGGCGGCGCGGTGAGAGGTGAAAATGGAGAGAAATGCGTAATATGCGATAAAAAATTTAGAGAAATGAATGCGTTCAATAACTTTAAGGTGGCTTTCCGTTTGTATAATCCTTAATGAAAGAATGCACTGCACGCAATTTTTCTTGAACATTTAATATAATTTGATCAAAATCATTTAATTTATTTTCAACATAATATTTATCGACTCAGTTATTATTAGAAAATTAAAGACATTTATATTTTCTATAGAGCTAAATAAAAGTACAGATGGTGTATAATAACAGATTGGCCAAGGCGTAGCAACCGAAAAAAGAGGCGATTTAAACGAAAGCAAGCAAATTTTAATACAAGTATTTCATTAGAAATGTAATTGTTAATAAAAAATCGACATCAAAGTACACCAGAAACCTAGGCAAACTTTTTAACCGAAATCGCGTGGCCAATCTGTTATTATACCATAAACGGATTCATTTTTGATATCCCCTCCACTTACTACTGCGCATCTTTGGTTTTCTGTCAAAATAATGTAGTGCCGTGCTGCCATCGTGCCATCTATCCTTCTTTCGTTTTTAATTCGTTTGCCATCATCGACGCAAGAAAATGACGTGAGTATTTTAATCTCTTTTTATTGCAATAATCTTTATGAAAAACTTAAAATTTTTCTTTAAAACATAATCATATCCAATTGCCCTTTGGGTTTATTTTCTTATTTACTAATTTTCAGCAATTTTAAACCAATCATTAGGATTTGTATGTCGTTCTCATGGTTTGGATAAAATTGCTATAAAATGTGAATACAAACACTGTGTGCATAAAAATATTATATTTAGAGTACACCCCGAATGTTATTCGAACATATCTTTGATTAAAATAATTTATTTTAAAGAATGATCTCTAAAGTCATAACCTAACTTTTTAACAGGTCAAAAGTCTCAAGAGATACATTGTACGAATCTGTGGCTGCAGTGCTGGAAACATCAAAGGCAAAAAAGCGTGGATTCTTAGAAACGGTTGAATTGCAAATTGGCCTGAAGAATTATGATCCCCAAAAGGATAAGCGTTTCTCCGGAACCGTCAAGTACGTTCACCTGCGTTGAAAATTTTTTTTATTTGAAGAGATTTGGCAAGATTATTGTTCGTGATCAAATTCAAATAAAAAAAATTGTTCATTAATGTCAGGTAGCCAAACATTTGGCGGACCTGCACTCAGGGTCTTAAAATTAATTGAGTAGGTTGTTGTTCCGTATGGAGCAATCACCGTTAGTTTATAAGGGTACATGAGAGAGAGAGAGAGAGAAATGTCTTGTTGGTGAGTTGTAGATTACTCATACTGTGACTAAATTAGAAATTCAAATTTTTATAAAAATTCCGACATTCTATGGATTTTTGCTTCTTAAATTACAGGCTAAAAAATATTCCCCGACCAAAGATGCAAGTTTGCATTTTAGGCGATCAACAACATTGTGACGAAGCTAAAGCTGCTGACGTTCCACATATGGACGCTGAAGCGTTGAAGAAACTCAACAAAAACAAAAAACTCGTCAAGAAATTGGCCAAAAAATACGACGCTTTCCTTGCATCTGAATCCCTCATCAAACAGATTCCAAGATTGTTGGGTCCCGGTTTAAATAAAGCCGGTAAATTTCCGGGTCTTCTTGCTCATTCCGAATCAATGGCAATGAAAATCGATGAAGTCAAAGCGACTATTAAATTTCAAATGAAAAAAGTAAGTTTCCGATTTCGCTCTGGAGGTTTTTTTTTTTTATTAAAGATCATTTCAATTGTTTAGGTACTGTGTTTGTCGGTTGCCGTTGGACACGTCAGCATGACTCAAGATGAATTAGTTCAAAATATTCATTTGTCGATTAACTTTTTGGTGTCGCTTTTGAAGAAACATTGGCAAAATGTTCGGTCGCTGCACATTAAATCGACTATGGGACCAGCACAACGTTTGTATTAAAATGTTGCTAATTTTTTTTATGAATAAAGAACATTGCTGAATCAAGAATTTTTAATTTTTTTTTTATTATATTTTCGAAAAAAAATTCTGTTCGTCGTTTTGTGGTCATAAAAGACAATTATAACTGGTGAAATTAGAAGAACTACAAAATATGGAGTTGGAGTATAATAAGAATGCCAAGAAAGGAGTCTAGGCTCAAATGTATTTCAATAATTAATTAATTCCCAATTTGAGTGTTTCGCCATTTAAGTTGGCTCAGTTAACATACATTTCCGGTGAGTGGTGAGTTTGCTCGTAAAGGTCTATTTGATATGTTTAAGATTTCAATTTAATCTAAATAGAGATTTTAATTTCGCGTTAAGTAAAGTTTAGGTTTTGATTAGAACAAACCCTTCATGGGAGAAGACAGTAGAATACATTCATAACTTTAGTTTCAATTCAACTATTACTATAGGATATAACAGCCTCCATTGGAGACGGATTCTTAAATTATACAATAACAATTGAACGGACCCCTACATCACCAGTTGAGGTGAATTATTTGTGAACTCATAAATAATAAATATTGTTGGCAACACTACAAATGTAAAATGTCCGAGTTTTTTGCTGTAAAAGTTGACATTTACATATTTGCGTACATTTTTTTTTGGATATATCAATAAAATTGATTGAATTTGTCTAACTTTTCTACAAGATTTTGATAAATAAAAAACACAGAATACTATTTCTTGTGTAAATTAGCGCAGTATGTAGTGTTGTGCAAACGGATTGGTAATGAAAACGGTGAAAAACTATTGATTCTTTGTATTGTAATCGAGAACATAAACGTCAAAGTGGATTTGCGATTTTCAACGAGAAAAATCTCTGCATTGGAAAACCTTTGAATGTAACATGGAAATTGTTGGTGATTATGAGTACCACAGTAAAGATCTGATAGGACATGGGGCGTTTGCCGTTGTTTTTATGGGGCGCATTCGCAATGTAAGTGTTGTGAAATATTTTTTTTTGTATTTTTGTAAAGGTTTGTCTTATTAAAAATTCTTATTAAAAATAAAAACAACACCCAATCACAGTTCAAATTTTATTTATACTTTCGATTGGGACTGTAGATTCTATTTATTAAAAAAAAAATTGTTTGTTTTTGTGCCCCATTCTGTTGAGCTTCCATACGGCACAACTATTTTTGTTTTTGTTAATGAAACGCAAATTGATCATTTACGGGTAATTCCTCTCTACGATGTTCCCTTTTTATTCTTATGTCGTTCAACATAACTAGTCCAATGAAAAATATTAACATAAAATCGACTGATCGTCATTCCAGACAGTACGTAGTATTTAGCTTCTTATTACATTGATATTTTGCCTATTATTTTCTGGCAACGACTACTAAACCATGATTTCAAGCCAGTAACATTGACATTACTAGAATTCTATGAAAAAGTATCATGTCTAAATACGATCACTGATTTGGTTTGATTCTAGCCGCAACAAGAGTCGAACATGAAAATTGTTCCCGGAGACTTCGACACTCATACAGAACTGTGCTTAGATGCGTCGTAGCCAGTCATATCTTTCTTTAAACTAACCAATAATGTGAAGGCATATTGAAACCTTCTAACCAGTATTTTTTATGCCCATTCTTACCTGTTTGCTTAGTCAAACAGATCTAAGCAAAGAAGGGCCCTAGAAATAGCCTGAAATGCTTTTTTCTATTAATATTCTCTTGCACCTTATCTCTTACAATTCTTTTTGACAAAGAAATCTCTTGAGTCCATGCTAAAATTACAATCACCTCTACTTGACCTTTGCTTTGAAACATTATTTTGTCTTGAATGATCTATATTTATTTCCCTGAAATAAGGGTGCGCGCTTGCTCCAACCAATTTCTTGATTAACCTTTTTAGTTTAAAGATGTTGCTAGATTTGTAATGAGAAAGTAATAAAGAATGGACAAGGAAAACCTCACTAAAGTTCGTCCGTTTAACGAAGGTTACAATGACTGGTTCCATCTTACACCTCGGAAATTATCTACGTTCATAAAGCTGAAAGCCTCTACTGGAAAGACTCCAATGGACACTAGCGCCATAAAAGAAGAACTGAGGACGTTTTTTCACATGATAATATTTTAAACTTAGGCTCCGTAAGAACAAATAATAAGTACGAAGCCCATATTGTACTTCGAAATAGTTTTTTTTCCCATCCTGTATTCTTCGTCAAACTTTTTGATATTTCATGGATAAACACCTCCTACATATGTACATATAGCAACTTTTATCCGCTATTGCTTTAACACTACAATGCAATTTTCTATTTCTTTAGTAAATCAATATGTGTGTGATACCACTAATGACACCAATAAATATCTATTAGCACGAAGTCGTGAACTTAAACTATATTATTTATTAGAAAAATTCAATTCACTTAAGTGGGCACACGTACATATGTGAGCACCTACTTATGTACATAGTATAACTAAAAGTAAAGAAAACAATAGAATTTATTGTTGGTTTTCGTATAAATGCAATATTTATTTAGTACAGTCTATGTACATACATTCGTTTAATTACTGAAATAGTACATTTATTCATAAGAGTCATTGACATCATCATTAAGTAGTCATTAACATAATTAATTATTTGATGAATCTTGATTTAACCTCAGTTTTAGAAACATATAGATCTCAATTTCATAGTTAAGGCTCCAATTTCATTTCATGATCTCCTCATGGATCTCGCTTCTCTATTCAAAACTCTCAAAATTCTCTTCCATGACTCTTCTTAGATCTACACTGCCAATCCATGTTCAATTACGCTTACAAATGTGTATCTTTATTGGAATTTCATTGTTCCACCGGATATGACACCATATTACCTTTAGTTAAGTTTTTTTTGGCATATCTCCAATTGGTAATTTTTACCATACTGTGCCTCCATCACATATTGGTGTTTTATGTTGTAGATTTTTTTTTTAATCTTAAGATTACATAAGGAAGAAAGAGACAGAGAGAGAGTTCCGTTCACCAGCTTGTTCATTTTGTTTAGATTTTACTTTATGCGAAATCTTTATCTCTGTTAAAGATAAAATCTGGACAGTTCTAGTGTTTAAAGTTTAATGCTAAGTTCTTTTTTGTTCTATCTATTCCTTCTGATTTATAATGATCTGTTATGATTTCATTTTTGTTTATATTAGTTTTATTTTGTGTTCTTTTTCAATTTAATATCCTTGCTATATACTTCCTTCATGCCCCCCCCCTCTCCCTCTTATAGCATATTTATATACAACATAAATAATTAATTTTAATTTAAAATTTTTCAGGACCCCACGTCACTGGTTGCCATTAAAAGCATAACAAAGAAAAGTTTAGCAAAATCTCAAAATCTTCTTGGAAAGGAAATAAAGATTTTAAAAGAATTGACCGAATTACATCATGAAAATGTAGTGGCGCTTCTCGATTGCAAAGAATCATTGCACAATGTTAATTTGGTTATGGAGGTAAGAGTTTTTTTTCTTCTTCTTCTTTTTAATAGTTAAGTAAGTTATATATTAAGCTAAACTAACTAAGTACTTACCTACTACTATTTTTACTATTTGGGTACCGATACTGGTATTAATTTATAAAAATCACTTGAAATGGCAACGGAGGGTTATCATGTAATTATCCACTCGGTAATATACCACAAATAAATGCCACATCATATTTGTTATAACGAACAATCAACCCACATTTCGGTTTTTAAGTCCCTTTGATGTGTTGAAGTTTAAAAAAAAACAATCCAAAACTTTTGAAGTGGCTATGTTAATGAACTATAATTGAGTTAATAATCCACAGTTAAAATATACTTAATCGATGAAGACAATCATACGAATCGGTTAATTTGTCTATTTTTTCTAATATTATCAAAATTCCTGTAAACCTTAGATTTCCAACCGGATAATGAAAAATTAAGTGAGATATTTTGAAATTTGATCCTAGTTTACATTAAATTATTATTCACCTGATACAGTCTTTACATCCAGTATGGACAGTACTTGCGAGAGACGTCTCAATGTAGCTTTCAATTCATGTGTCAGATATGTGT